>JBBPLU010000074.1:0-68852 GCA_038089935.1 Boletellus emodensis | reverse complement strand
GGAGCGCCCGCAGAGCCGAGCGGGGCCCCAACCCACGTGGTTGTTGGCGCCGGTTCGCCCCCCCCCCCCCCCCCCCCCCCCCCACCACAGACATATCGCAAGCGGCTTGTTAAAGAGCTTGCCGCGCGACTCGCCCGCGACACCCAGCTGTCGTATGCGCTTCGTGAACTAGAAATGCAACGTTTGCTCGCCGGTAAGGGTGGACGAAAGAAGGTCCGAGGAGCTGAGCTTGTCAGAGAGGATGATGGGAACAACTCCGACGAAGACCACGGTCCACGGAAACAAAAGTCCGGTCCGTCTGTTTATAAACCACGCGTGTACAAGTGGAGGATAGAAAGAAAGCGGTAGGATAGCAATGTCCCTAGATCGTGAAGGTCCCTGGAGCCGGATAAAATGACAAAGCTCCTAGATCTGATCACTACATGACACGAATAGCGAGCGCAATGCTTGTAATCAAGAATAACGCTGTCGTCCACCGCGCAGACATGCGAATCGTGCTGCTCGACGAAGATGACCCCGATGCTGCAGTACTTTGGGAGATTGGGGTAGCAATGGGGGACGTGGGTGAATACGTGACCCCATTGGCAGTGGCGGCTACCTCGAACACAGAACCACCACCATATTCGTAAAACTAAGTTCGCCCCCGGTCAAGGTCGAACTAGGGCAGTGAGGTGGGCCGTTGGACTCACATCGACAAGCATAAAGTTGGGATTTCGGCCGTACTCACTGGCGCACAGACTGACCTGTTGGCCAAGCGAGTTGGGCCCAGACACGGCATTAGTCTGATTAGCCTGGCTGGGGTCAGGCACGGGCTGTCCAAGGAACAGTGTGTCGAGAAAGTGGTTAATGAGGTACATTTGCGTGGACGAGTTTCCCTGTGTACGGTTAACGCTGCAGTCAAACGTCGTCGTGACGTCATAGGGTGTTTCCCAGATGTTGGTGAATTCTGGGGACATGGTGATCAGAATACAGGACAAACATGAGAGTTTGGTGGAAGGCACCATCAATTATATAAGGGACGGTGTTGAAATCCGCTGATGCGTCCATGAAGGTGATGAGACGCTTTCCCGCGTCGATAAGACTCCCTAGGGTGGGCCATTGAGTCGCGGGGATCGATGCCGAAGGGGGCGCATACGAGACGTTGTCCAGTCCGGCGCCCTTGAAGACGGAATCGTATGCAGTGGGAGCAAAGTCATCCGAGTTGACGATCAGGAGGGAGAGAACTGGGTTGACGTCAACACGGGGACGACACCTCTGGCGCTGTCTCACCTTCGTCCGGGTTGGCATCCAGCCACGTCTTTACTACGCGGTTGTTCAGCATGTCAAGGATCAGACTGTCGCTGCCACGACCTACCGGTGGCGAGATACGTGGAGAGGGGTCCTCCGTTGTAGAGATCCTGGACAGAGTGAGAAAGGAGAGGGCCAACGGACGATCTGCACGCACGCAGGAAGTATGGCAGAGTTGTATGACGCCCGAGAGGTTGTGGGTCTGCATCTGCAACATGCGGATCCCGTCCTTGAGCTGCTGAGAGACTGGATTGATGCGTGTCGGCGATCTGTCTCTGGATGCGATCGACCACATACTGTTATAATCCTGGTTGGCGGCGACTGCGATCTTGGTCAGCCTTGACGCGGTGGGTGGGTGGACGGACGTACGATTATCGACCCCGACCGCATAGGAATCATGAGCGCCGACAAAGGTGACGTTGCCAAAGGAGCGGTCGCAGAGATCGGGGCTGCCGTTGCACGCGGTTGCGCGCGGGACGGGGGGCGCAGCGAGGGCGGAACGGGGGAGCAGGAGGGAGGCAGCCAGCTGTGCGACCAACATGGGGTGGGGTGGGGGGTAGAGCAGTGGCCATCCCGAGTGGATATGTACCGTAGGGACTGTGCAAAGCCATCATCAACGGCGATGACACTGTGAGCCCGATCAAGAGATTCAAGCGGAGTTTGAATGTATATCTATTCGTGTGCTACTGTACAGGATGCGGAACCAAGCCAGGGACGGAAATACAGGTGAGATGGTGCTGCTAAGACAAGGACTCGGTGATGCTAAAGTGGACGTGGTCTCCCTCCCCCAGCGTAAGTCTGACGGGCAGCCTTGGATCGATGCGGACCGGCGCGCTCGAGCCGACGAAAAAGTCGCCGCGGGTAAAGTTCCTCGTGATGGCGGCAGCCTCCTCCTCGGTGAGATTGCGCGGTCGCTTGCTCGGGCGAAAGGTCGAGGAGGATGCGCCGGTGAACGTGCCGTTGTAGTCATAGTATTGGTGTTGGGTCAGCGTGGGAGCCCCGTGGACATACCCTATCGGTGTCTGGGCAAACGAGGAGACGCCCGGCGCTGCAACGTGTAAGCGAGCGCGTCTGTGCCATGTGGGCAGGAGGGCCTACTCTGGTGGGACTGGCTGGCGTGGTCCGTCTCAGGATCAGGGTAGGCACAGGTCGAGCCAATGCCCCTTTTGAGACAGCTCTGAGAGGCGGTCACGCAGATGCTCAGAGGGCAGGCAGGCACGGGACCCACCTGGCAGGGGAGGACCTCGCTGCACCGCGTCTTGCCCGAGTGGCATGCGGTGCAGGCACGCCTGACGGACGGCGCCTTTGCTGGAGACGGTTCTCTGACTGCGTGGGTACGATACAGCTACGGGGTAAGCTAACCTTTACGGATGGGTCCCTCCGGAGACGTGCCGTTGTTGGTTTGTTGCTGTTGGACTGCATCTGTGGCGTGTTGCTGGAGCTGATGCAGTTGCTGTGCCTCCATCGCCGACGCCGCGTCCTGGGCCGGTGTGGATGCCTCACTGAGGGCCGACATGGGAGTTGCGGAGCGGGGCGGGTCCGATCCACCTCGGGCGACACCCCAAGTATATA
Organism: Boletellus emodensis; assembly: GCA_038089935.1. Classification (NCBI taxonomy): domain Eukaryota; kingdom Fungi; phylum Basidiomycota; class Agaricomycetes; order Boletales; family Boletaceae; genus Boletellus; species Boletellus emodensis. The sequence goes on along the minus strand of JBBPLU010000074.1, from coordinate 65,993 downwards.
TGCCAGCCATCGGAGCTCTTGCCTCTTTCGGCAGGTCCTGTGTGGCTCTGTTTGTCTCGCCACCCGGCGCTCCTGCCGAGCTTGGCAACTGCACCCGGCACCCCACCGGCTACTCGGCTGTGTGGGCTGCCGACGGCCGCATCTCCCTCTGACCATGTCGCTCCCGCCGTCCCCTCAGCCGCCCGTCCCGTTCGCCGACTTTGAGTATGCGTTCGACCCGGCCCTCTCCGGCCTCTTCCCCGCACCCTCCCTGCCCCCCTCCGCAGACCTCTTCTCCCCCTCAGAGACGACAGACCTCCTCGGCTTCCTAGACAACTTCAACTGGGACTTGGAGTCCGACCCCGCCTTCACCGACACCACCCACCCCCCCGCCGCCTCCACGCAGCTCCCCCACAGCATGCTCCCCCCCCTCCCCCCTTCGCCCGCCGAGCCGCCCCACGCCGATCAAGTTCCGGCACCGTCACCCCCAGAGAGCGCCTCTCGCACACGCTCGGCCAGACGCAAGAGCATCTCCGCCCCTCGCCAGGTCGCAAGAGCAAAGCCCCTCTTGTCCACCCCGCAGAAGCGGCTTAACCACATCATGTCCGAGCAGAAGCGTCGCAACGCCATCCGCGACGGCTATGCGCAGCTGATTGCCCTCATCGCGCCCGCCGGCACCATCGATTTGCCGTCCAGGGGCAGGCCAAAGGGCAGTAGCACGAGGAGCAACGGGCAGACAAAGGGCAAGAGTGGCGTCCTGTTCCGCGCGGTCGAGTACTGCAGGTGGCTGGAGCAGGGAAGGGACGCTCTCAGAGACGAGGTCTCGAGATTGGAGGCGGCGGCAGCCATCAGGGGAGCGTGTTGAACACGCCTCGAGGTCTTGGACGCCGAAGCCGTCTGCGTCAAAATGGTGGTATTTATTGCACGAGGAGGCATACTTGATAGCATCACGTAGCCCACCAACCCATCTTACATTACACTGTACCCGTCATCTTCTCCATGCCCCCGTCGCCCGTTCTCCCTCCCCACCGCATACCCAGCTTTATGCTCCGGGTCGAGGATCTGGACCACGATGGCGCCTCGATCTTTCTCGACAACTTTCGCCGCGACGTCCTCCAGTCCGCCGTCGAGGCCACATACACCTGGCTGTACACCCCACTGACAGCCCCGACGCAGTGAGCACACGCCCGGTCACTCCCTCGCCGCCATCCTCACCCTCAGAACGAGTGTCAAGCAACTCACGCTCGTGCTCCGTTCCTTTGACGGCATCGCATACACTTCCGGATCTCACACGGACAAGGAGATTCACCTATCGCTCGACTATGTCCGCTCCTCTGCCTCCCGGGCGCGGGACGAACTCACGGGCGTGCTCATCCACGAGGTCGTCCACTGCTATCAATACAATGCCAAGGGCACCTGCCCAGGAGGGTTCATCGAAGGCATCGCAGGCAGGGCTGTGTGTCGATCGACCCTCCTATCCAACGCTCATCCTTGTCTACAACAGATTTCGTGAGGCTGAATGCAGGGTATGCTCCACCGCACTGGAAGGCCTCGGGAGGGGATAAGTGGGACGCAGGATACGACACTACCGCCTATTTCCTCGACTGGGTCGAGAGGCGCTGCGGCAAGGGAACCGTTCGAAAGCTCAACGCGTACATGAAGGATTCCACGTACGATCCGGGGATTTTCGTGACCGTCACCGGCGAACCCGTCGAGACGCTTTGGGACTTGTATCGTGAGCAACTGGAGCGGCGGTAGCCAGGAGAAACATGGGCTCCGTGTGCGACGACGAAATATTCCATGTTAGGATATTACACGAAGACTACAATTAGATCGAAAGCACCCGAGAGCGAAAGTGTAAAGGACGAAAGTAACGAAAATGGTCAATCGATGCGAACACGCTATCCCCAATCCTCACCGAGTTCTCGGGCCAGAAAGTCGTCATCATCTTCCTCATCCTCTTCGAGCGGGCTTGGAAGACTTGTGATGATTTCTACGCTTCGACTGCGACTCCTCGATCGCCGTGAGGAAGCAATTTCGTCCGCGGTGAATGCTTCCTTCAGCTTCGATGCTCCCGTTCGGTTCGAGGTCAGTTTCTTGCGTTTAGATAGCGGGGATCGCAAGATATCTTGCTGTGCATCATTGTTTCCGTTTTCCGATGGCGTAAGACTTCTTAGCCGTTTCCGCTTCAGTCGAGGCGAGGAATCTGGGCTGAATTGACGATACAGACAACAGGCACATATGAGCAAAACGTGTGTCACCTCGACAGACGACAGAGACGCACCTAGGCTGACTACGGGTCCCGTCAGTCACGCCATCATCTTCTGATGCTATAGCGCTCCTCACGCTGTGCTCGCTTTTGAAATCTTCATCGTCGCTCTCATTCATAGCTGCCTCGACTTCGTCGTTGATGTTGTTCCAGTCGATGTCTGCCAGCTCAAACGCCGTGTTACCCGACGGTGTAGGTTCGACATCCCAATCATCGGCATCCGGTTCTGGGTCCGAAGAAATCGGATGAGGGTCGAGATTGGGACTCAAACTCGGTGCATTTCGAGTGGGATCCTCGAGGAGGTATGGAGTCTCATCTTGTCGCCGCCACAAAGATATCGAATCCGTGAACCACGCCAACCAGACTATTTTGATTCCGCCCCGCTTGCGCGCCATGTCCACCTTGACCGTTCCTTGCTAATTGACCGTCAGAAGAAACAAGTATCCTCCTGGAGGAACAAACCTTGGCAGCGACCACGTGGGTGGTAAGGTTGTTCAGTTCAGTGTGACATCGAGCGCCGAACATGTGTGCAACTTTCCATATCTCGGTCGTTTCCGGTTTTGTGTCAAGGGGTATAACACTAGAAAAGACTATATGGGTGCCACTGAGAGTTTTCGAGCGCATCTCTGGAATGATGTGCTTCCAGGAACTCAATCCAAGTAAGACACGATATATCTACACACTCACTGTCACATCGTAAGGTTTTGACGGCGGCTGTTCGTTGCCCGCTCTGCGTGTCTTGTTCCTCCCCCCAGGGGAACATCGATCATAGGCATCGAAGAATTCCCGGTGGACGTCTCCCAACAGCTGCCCAGAGCCGCTTAACGAATTATCAGACAACAACGTGTGGACTTACCGTGCCTATTCTTCGTAGTTCAACGTCGTCATTTTTCAACAGTGCCTTTTTAAAATGCTCCGTTTTCGCGTCGTTTTTCGGCGTCACAGCGTGCTCAGTGTCTACACATGCGTGAACAGGGGGTATAGCTCTCGAATCAGGTCGCCATACCCTGTAGTTCTTCTTGCTTCTTTGCCAAGGGTCGCTCTTCGACTTGGGCCTCGAGTGCCAAAGAATTTTGCGTCAACAAGGCTTTGGACTCGATCTCGGCGTGTTCACGTTCCTCAGGCTGAGGGAGTGGCGGTGAAGGGGATGTTGATGCCTGCCCGCTTGATGTGGGTGGTGAGGTCGTTTTTCCTGATCGTCATCATTAACGGGACCAGGGACACCTAGCGGAGAGACTGACCAAGTGTTGGGGTGTGTACCGTAGGCGTTAGTGGCTCCATCTTTGGAAGAAAGGCAGAATTGATGTCCCCGATGCCCACGAAGAAATCGTCTTTTATGGACATTAGCTTGTGCCTCGGAAAACATCCAAGAGGACGCACAAGGGATCACTTTGATCAAGTTTGGACACCACTCCCAGACATCCGCCCGATCGTCGATGACGACGACCATGGATGTATCGTATGGAAAAAGTCGCTGTAAACTTTTTTGTGTGAGACCTGAGGGAGGTGTGAGACGAATTAGCGATTGAGGTGCGGCATCCTCACTCCCGCTTTCATCCCTACTCAAGATACGCCCACCAAATATCCTCCCATTGGGATCGATGGCGGCACAGACCTCTTCCGCGTAAGCGCGAGTACCCATGGTATACACGTGCATTTCGTATTTCGTAGAAAGCTTGTGGAGAAAGTCCGGCAGGCCCGGGCTAGGGAAACGCATGAGTTTCCCTCGGGGAACGCGCGCGAGAAAAGAGCGACGCACCGGGGTTTGATATAATACATGCAGCCCTCGGTTTCGATGGCCTTGTGTTTCCCCTTGGTTTGGGGGGAACTCCTTGGTGAAGGCAGACCGAATGATTCCGGGCCGAGTCGGAACTTGTGAACGTCCTTGAGGGCATCCCAGTTGGGGTTACACACGTCGGCATCGCAAGACTCTCCGTCTGAAGCTTCAGAATCATCGCCTTTGGGTGTTGTGGACGACTTTTTGATCTGCCTAGACTCCCAAGCTTCTCCCTCCGTTATCCACTCGCCAACGGTAGGATCGACGGTGGCATGAACAATTGTCTGGTCGAGATCGACGATCAAGGATAGCTTCCTGGACTTGAGGAGGTGCTCGGCGGTCTCTTTTTCTATCCGCTGTGCTTCCTCTATTGATACGGTTGGGCCGAAGGCAGAGTGTGTCATTTGGATAGATGCACGCGATGCGTCGGAGAAGCCTGTGTAGTCGAAGCTGGAAACGAAGGGTCGAACACGGGAGCGGCAGGGAGGGAACACGCGGCTCACGCAGTCATGTCCTTTCCACAGATCCCACACAGGCCCCCGACTTGGACGCCGTGCTTGCAGGGTTCGAGGACTGTGATGACTGGCTTCTGCTTGGAGCGCTGGAGAGAGATCTCGTCGCCTGCGCGAACAGACCAGGTCTCGACGGTGCCGTCGAGGAGACAGTCCCATGTTCCGAAACGAATTTCAGGGCGAGTTCCGGGTGCTGAGGACTGGTATTTGAAGGAATAGGTGAGCAGACGGGTGCCGCGCTGGACGGGTGCACCCTGTTTGACGTCGAGAGAGGCGACGCGGATGGGATATGGGAGAGCGGGGGGGAGGTGTAGTTCGGTCGGGCTGGCCATGAGACTGAGGATGTCCGAACGGGTGGCTGTGCACGCCCGCCGCGATGCTCTTGTTCTCCACGATGGAGGTCACCGGCCAAGCGTTTTACCAGACCGCGCTGTCGTACGCCATCGTGAACCTGAAGCCCATCGTCCCGGGCCGTGAGTCCCGCCCCCTCCCCCCGTCGTCGTCTCACCGTGCCCCAAGACGTGCTCGTCATACCGACCCGCGTCGTCCCCAGGCTGACCGCCCTCACCCCGCCAGAGCTGACGTCCCTCATGAGCGCCGTCCAGCACGTCGGCCGCGTGGTCGAGAAAGCTTATGGTGCAGACGCGCTCAGCGTGGCATGCCAGGTAGCCCCATCCCAATCCGACCACTCCGAGCTCACCCACGCCCACCCAGGACGGCAGGGCTGCGGGGCAGTCCGTACCCCACGTCCACTTTCACATCCTCCCCCGGAAATTCAAGGGTGACCCCTTCTCGGAGAGGATGGACGACATCTACCCCGCTCTAGAGCAGTCAGAGGCCTCTCTCTCCCACCATCTCCACGATGCGGTCGGTGTCGATGGTCGGTTCCAACCGCTGACGGTCGACGCCGACGACAGGCGACAACCTCGGTCCATCGCCGAGATGGAGCACGAGGCTGCTTGGTTGCGAACCGTGTCGGCCACCTTGCACCACGACTTATGATAGTTGGTGTACATCGCTCCTAGATACAATCTGGCCACACACTGCCAGCTGCTGCGTGGCCGCATCCATCCGCATGCTGAGCAGAATCGGGGGCTCTGCCCGCGAGACACAGAACTGGCACGGGCCATGCGTTCCCAAACTCGTGTCGCCCATAAAACGCGCTTTCTCCGTCGACATCCTCCAAACCTTCGAAACCCTCCTCCATGCCCGGATCACCCGTAATGCGCACCACCCGCACACCATTTCTCCAAGACTGGTATAGCCTGCTACGTATGGCGGTGTGCTGAGCAAGCCCCTCGTCCCACCCTCTCTCGAACTGAGCCCGCATGGCATCGTGTCTGTCCTTGTGTAACGCGCTGGTGGTCGTGCTCAACGAACGGAGAGTCGGGCGTGATGGCACTATACGGACTTTCGGAACCACAGCGTCCGCCCGAACGACAGGCGTCGCCACTCTCGCTGGCAGATCTCGAAGTGATATCGTCGCAGTGGCCAGTCCACGGCGACCCGCACGAACGCGCCTGACTGCAGCAGCCTCTTCGGGTACGATGACAGGGCCCGGGTCCTGGCTGTTGTGCACCGCGTGAGTTTCTAGCCAAGCCTTCAGCTTTTTCTCTCTCCCCTTGGCCGCTTTGACGGTCGCTAGTGCGCATGTTTTCCCGAGAGCCTTTGCCCACTCGCTCTCCTGGGTGTCCCCCCACGTCATATTACATCCATCTGCTATCAAATGCAGCAACTGCTGAAACCGTGCTGCCAGCGCCTCCACGTCAACCAATCGGATGTTGCACGTTGACAGATCCAGGATGCGGAGTTGAGGTATGGAGCGAGGTGAGTCGTAGATAAACGGGCCAACCTGTCTGGACGGGATTCGCAGCCGCAGGCTTGTCAGAGAACGGAGGTATGGCGAACACGCCAACTTGGCGATCGGGTCAAGGCGGAAGAACACCAAGGGTTGTGCGAAATGGTGTCTGCGGGCTATTTCCGCGTCCAGAGGATCTTGCGCGATCGACAAGCTGGCAAGGCTGGCTGTCGGCCATCGTGAAAGGGCCTCTAGGGTCGTGTCAAAGTATGCGCCCTAGTTTTCGCAAGCCTTCAGCGGACCAAGCATATTCAGTGTGCCAGTCCCTCCCACCTTGAGAAACTGATAATATGTCGCCCTTTGTACACTGAGTCCCTCGCGGTCAGCAGGCATCCTTTGGTCACAAAAAGCGCCATGGCTTACTACGGTCTGAACCTCAATGAGATGCAGCACAAGTGTTCCCTCGGCTTCTCCAACATATCCTCCATATGTTCTGGAGCAAAATTGGGCCCAACAAACAGTGCAACCCTCGACAGGTGTGAGAGGAGAGTGACTAGGTTGACCACCACGTCTGCATCCACACTCCACGTTTCAAGCGAGAGCTCCTTGACCCAGCGTGGTTCCTCCAAGCGTCCCCTCAGTCGAAGGTATAGCTGCACCACACGTTCTGCTGATTTGAGGCGAACGCAGTCAAACAGGTGCTGTAGAGGCACCGGGGAGCGTGGGATCGCTCTAGTGAGCGACAAGGCGGTCTGCTGCCATTCCTCTCGAGGGACATGCGCCAGTATGCCGGCGTATATTTCTGGGGGTAGCTCGGCGAGATGTGGGATCTGCATCCAAGGCAAGTCGATGTCGTCGCCGAGTGTCGAAGTTCGTCGCGACCTGCAGCGGACTCGTCCGCAAACCCAGACGTGTATGAATTGGACACCTTCAGAGAAGGGGCCCTACAATACTTGTCTTCAAGGATAAATCGGATCCCTCCTCACCCAGGACCAGCATCTCCACCCCCCTTTCCACCACTTCTCTCGTCTTCTCTCGTCCAGACCAGGTGCTTACGCGCGGAGTCCATGCTACCATGTGTGCCCCCATGTGACTCGCGGCCATTCTTGCAAGCTTAACGTCCTCTCCCCCTCCCCTACGTTCTCTATAAGCACCCAAAAACGACCCGATCATGGCTCCAGTCGACTCCGCCCGCGAAGGATAGAACTCGGACAGAACGAACAGCTCTGCACAGAGTTGACCGAGTTCTAGCCCAGGCGACCCCGTCTTGCAGAGCTCCCAGTCCAGAACATACACTTTCTCCACTCCCTCTATAGTTCCATCCGACCCACGTCTGGGCGACAGCACCAGATTGCCTGGCCAGAAATCGCCGTGCGTCACAGGATCGGATGTGGATGCGGCGTGAATGGCCTGTTGCCTTTTCTCTACCAGTTTCGTTATCGTGATCATCTTGGCTTCAGGAACTCCTAGCGACGGATTTGAGAGTGCAGGAAGGTTGTCCCTCCCAGACAGCGTGGACTCAAGGCGCCCATACGTCACGAGGCCCGCGATATACTTGCCCACCTCATTGTTTGCAAATACAGACAGGTCTGCGTCGGGGTTCTGGCTCCAGGCATGGACGCCGGCGATGAATTCACCCAGGGCGGCGCCGATCTGCTCTGAGACGGGTTTCGGTAAACCCTCTTCGATGAGTATCTGCTTCAGAGTTCGGCTGTCTTCTCCTGCGTCATCCATAATTATGACATGCCGTTCTTCGTCGAACAGATGGATAGCAGGGACGGTGATGAACGTGGGGACGTTGGCTGTGGACAGCTGAGCCGCGAGACGGAGTGCTTGAACTTCGACGCGCTAATTCCTGCTGTTAGCAAAACGGAATGATATTTGAAAAACTGGCAATCACCTGGCGTTTCTGGTCAAGCGGAAAGCTGCCGCCCGATCCAGCAGCATATGGAGGTGCATATTTCAAAACAAGTGTCTGGCGGCCGTCGAGTGCTCTGAGGAGGCGTATCCTGTATGTAAAATTACCCATGCCACCCGACAGTTTCTCGACTGTGTGGGCGGCGAACTTGGGGTGATCCTGCAGGTACGCATGGATGCTTGCGACAGTCGCGAGTTCATCGATAACAGTTGTCATCTTGATCGGCATCACTTGCTAATGTTCTACAGTCCCTCGCTCTCTTGGAATATATAGGTGAGCAGTCAAATTTTCGAGTCACTGTCCAAACAAAGTTCAGCGGTCATGATGACTTGTTGATGAAAACGGTACCGGAGTATGACGCGACAAATGACTCTGGAATCTCAGGATGCGAGCGGGCGCCGTACCGATTCATTCCGTAACGGTGCGCTGCTGGTACAGCTATGTGCCCAGGGCTTTGACGGTGGCAGCGGAAAACCACCCACTGGCATGTCAAAATGCAAACGCGGCTGGAGGATGGCTAGACGGAGTAGGGTAGTCATCGGTGGACTGCAAGTGGTTTTGACTGGTCTAAAACCATCGGCTACCCTCGGCTACCATTCAGTATCGGCTAATCTTTCCACTGATAGGCTATTCGCCCTCAGTCCTGCTGTACGCTTGGACTCGCCTAAAGAAGGCCTGACTGTGGGTGACTCGGAGCATCACTAACCCAAACTAGGATGACGTATAAGGACAAATCCGACAGCTCTGTTTGATGACGGATTCTTGAGAGCCACCCGACCTAGTCGTTGCGGCCTCACAGGTAGACGGAATACGTAAAATACGTTAAAGTGAACGAGAAAACACATGTGATGAATCGATGGAGTACAACAGATACCCAGCCCATCGCAGCCTGGTGTTACAGCGCCCCGGTAGCCAGGGATGAACTACAACTTGTCGTAGTACTGGTCGAGAGGAGGAATATCAGGCTAAGAACAGAAACACGTCAACACCTGCGAGAACAACGGCCCACGACTTTACCTTGAGCCCCTTGCGTATACGGATGGACCTGACGACATCTTCGAGCTTGCTTCCCTTCTCGAGAGGAGCTACGAATAAAATGCATTCAGTCTCTTGGAGTGTCGTTCATGCAAATCAATCACGCACAGCCATTCATAATTTCCCAGTGGTCAAATACAGCCTGGGGGAAGGCTTGTCCTTGGGTGTGCGAACGGAGATCCCCGTTGAAACCAAAGGATTCCATGACGGGCAAGTGTGCCTTCACGGTGAACATGGGCGTCCCAGGCCTCTGTTCCTCGCTGAAAACCTGACCACGACGCTTATTCAGCACACTGTAAATACCACCGATGGCATTCTCAGGACATTGAATCTCAACTGAAGTGGGTGTCAGCTCTACGTCAGACCGAGAGATAGGAAGCATTTTACCAAGGTAGACAGGTTCCTGGAGACCTGGCGTGGCAAGTAAGCAGGCAGCATAGCAAACGCGCCGGCATGTTGGGATGATTTGACCTCCACCACGGTGGATGGCATCGGCATGTAGCTAAGGATATCCCAGATCAAAACCAAAGGACTCTACTGCAACGATAGACTTACTGTCACATCCAAAACGTTCACACGAACTCCACGCATGTTCTCTTCAGCACAGACACCTTCTTTCGTCGCCCACTGGAATGCGGCAACACATGAATCCTTGATTTCATTGAGATACTGCACGCCCTTGGTGACATCAACCAACAAGTTGGCACCAGTGGTTTCAGGGCCGAAACACCAAATTTTCCTGGCATCCGTAACATCCCAACCGTGGTCATCGGCAAGGACACGAGCACGGATTTTGTAGTCATCACGAGAACTAATGGTACCAGCCTCGATAGCCTTGGTAAGTTCTTCATCGAGTGGCAAGGCTTTCGCATATAGACGGTTGTGTTTGTTCTGTGATTTAGAGAGGGCAACGATGGAGGATTCCGTCTTCACGGTCTCGCGGTAGCCAACAACGGGATCTGAGATCTTGAGGGGAACACCTGCGTGGTCCTCTTGCAGGTCCTATACTTGACCCTAAGCGGCGATTGCATGATAAAATGGTAGAATATCCAACCTTCAAGCAAATCTCCAAATGGAGCTCTCCAGCACCCGCAACAATATGCTCGCCAGTATCTGCAATCCAAGCTTGGACACAAGGGTCGGACTTGGAGAGACGCTTGAGTCCTTCCACAAGCTTGGGGAGGTCTGCAGCGTTCTTGACCTCAACGGCAACCTGCACAACAGGAGACACGGAGAATTTCATGACCCTCATGTTGTGGGCAGTTTCGGAAGTAGTGAGAGTACCGCTCTTGAGCAAGAACTGATCGATACCGACCAGACCAATAATGTTGCCGGCAGGACAATCTTCGATAGGCTCGATGTAGCGACCCATCATGAGCACGGTACGTTGGACAGATTTAACAAACAAGTCATCCTTCTTTCCAGGAATATAGTTGGGCCCTTGGATGCGGATCTTGGGACCAGCACGAACGGTTCCAGAAAACACACGGCCAAACGCGTAGAAGCGGCCCTTGTCTGATGTGGGGACCATCTTGGAGACGTAGATAACAAGAGGGGCACTGGGGTCGCAGTCACGAATGCCGATGGCTGACTCATCATCCAAAGGTCCCTCGTATAGCGTTTCGACACGGTAGCGTTGAGCGGTAGCAGGAGAGGGAAGATGAATGACTGTCATCTCCAGGAGTGCCTCGCCAGCAGGCAGGAACTTGCGCATGATGGTCTTTAGGAGAGCCTTGTTATCACTAATCTCCTTTTCCTCGGCAGTAAGTTTAATCTCAAGCTTGTCGCACATAGTCCACAGCTGTTCCTTCTTGTTCTTCATGACGGCGTCAAACACCTTGAATATAGGATCGAGTACGAACATGTTGAAAGCACGCTCGAGCGACTTGCCATCAGCGTCCGCAGACTTTGTGGACCACTTGCGAGTTGTGGGATTGAAAAAGTTGTCACCCCAAAGTTTTGAAATGAGCTTGTCTTTTGGGACACCAAACCTTTTGGAGTAACGTCCAGCAAACTGACGGAGGGTAAAGCCCCATCCGTGAAGACCGGAAGCGAAGGCGACGGTACCCTTGTCCGGATAGACCTGGACATCACCAAGGGCGGCGTCGTGGTAAGTGGAAATAATGACATTGACGGTTTCTACAGTGCGCTGGAAGGACTGGTAAAGGTCTTCCTTCTGAACTTGAAGCTCGAGGAGAGCACGGTCGACCTTGTTAATGACGACAACGGGCTTGATGCGTTCTGCAAGAGCTTGGCGCAAGACAGTTTCTGTCTGGACGCAAACACCTTCGATACAGTCGACGACCACAAGAGCCCCGTCCGTGACCCGAAGGGCGGCGGTGACTTCTGAGGAGAAGTCAACGTGACCGGGCGAGTCGATCAGATTAATCAAGAACTCGTTGCCTGATGCGATTGGATGTGTGAGGTTATAGACCAGTGTGTAGATAGTCCGCTCATACCGTTTGTTTTTTGCTTGACGACGACGACGTCGTCCTTGTCCATTTCAAAGTACATCGAGATGGCGGTTGACTTGATAGTGATACCACGCTCTTTTTCGTCTTCACGGGTATCCGTAAAACGCACCTCACCGGCCTTTGCTTGTGCAATGATACCGGCCTTGGAGACAAGGGAGTCAGTGAGAGTGGATTTTCCATGATCGACTAGAGGTGCCAGAGTACGATAAGGTGGCGATGTGGAATGACAGCAGGGCAAGACCGACCGTGCGCAATGACACTCATGTTACGAATGTTTGTGGGCCGGTCCATGAGGGCACGGATCTGATCTGTTCAGAGTGAGGGACAGAGAGAAGCAGGAGGAGGGGCGATCTCACCTACGGTGAAGTTACTGATTTGGCGTGGGGGGACGATGAGCATGACGGCCGACGAAAGAAATCGAGACACGTACACCATGGCGTCTAGGACTTGTAGGCGATGGGTAAAGGCGACAGGAACCGCAGGTCGGTGTGTGGAGGCAGAAGATATACCGGTGTCGAGGGGGTTATCGATCGGGTTCAGGGCAGGCACTACTGACAGAGCACGTGCAGGTCATTTTTATCTAATCTATACAAACAGACCAGTCCGAGTCAGGACAAGTCAATCTTATCTAATCTGTACAAACACGTGACGATTCCAGTCCGAGTCAGGACAAGTCAATCTTATCTAATCTATACAAACACGTGATGATGTCCAGTCCGAGTCAGCACAAGTCAGAGCTGTCACGCTCCAAATGCGGGTCTGGGCGAGCTATCGATCGCTCGCGTCCCCCTTCAGAATGGCCTCCTCCTACAACGGCCCCTGGCCCGCCCGTAGAGTTCGTGATGAGTTCTTTGCTTACTTCCGCAGCAAGGACCACACCTTCGTGCCCTCATCCTCCACCATTCCGTACGACGACCCCACCCTCCTGTTCGCTAACGCTGGTATGAATCAAGTCCGTCCCATCCTTCTTTTCCTCGACACGCCTTCCTCACCCGACGTAGTACAAGTCCATCTTTCTTGGTACCGTCGATCCCAACTCAGAGCGCGGCAAGCTGAGACGTGCATTCAACTCACAGAAGTGCATCAGGGCTGGCGGAAAACACAATGGTCCCTCTTTCCGTAGCCGTGCCATACACACACTTAGCTCATACCAGATCTTGAGGACGTCGGAAAAGACTCTTACCACCATACCTTTTTCGAGATGCTTGGCAATTGGTCTTTCGGAGACTACTTCAAAGTTAGTGTCCTCTGCCCGTTCCCCCTGGTCCCCTTACACTTTTACTCGCCGTAGAAGGAGGCCATCACGTTCAGTTGGGAAATTTTGACCCAAATCTACAAACTCCCAAAGGAGCGACTCTACGTCACCTACTTTGCCGGCGATCCATTAGGCAACATTCCATGCGACGACGAGGCCAGAAAAACATGGCTTGATCTTGGCATGGATCCCGCACATGTCATTCCATCAAAGTTCAACTTTTGGGGTACTCTTGTTATCTCTCCATCCCACACCCATCTTACCTGCCTTCCCAGAGATGGGCCCCACGGGCCCCTGCGGTCCTTGCACGTGAGCCTCGCGTACACTCATTGTAATCCATATCGACCACCACCACAGTGAGGTACATGTCGATCGTATAGGTGGCCGAGAGGTCCCCCATCTTGTTGACGCTGACGACCCAACGGTCGTTGAAATCTGGAATAATGTCTTTATCCAATTTAACCGTGAGGAAGATGGGTCTCTTAAACCCCTCCCAGCCAAACACGTGGACACTGGCATGGGGTTTGAACGTATTGTTTCTGTCCTCCAAGACAAGTTATCCAACTATGATACAGACGTCTTCCTCCCGATCATGGCCAAGATTCAAGAGCTTAGCGGTGCACGTCCCTACACCGGCAAGTTTGGGGCAGAGGACGTTGACGGGATCGATACTGCTTACCGTGTCGTCGCTGATCATGTACGAACCCTCTCAATCGCCCTGAGCGATGGTGGTGTGCCAAACAATGTTGGTCGAGGCTATGTTCTTCGTCGTATCCTTCGCCGTGGGTGCCGATATGGCAGGAAGAAACTCGGAGCACCCATCGGCTCTTTCTTCTCAACACTCATGCCTGTTGTAATCGAACAGATGGTATGCAACTCTCTTTCGTATATTTGAGACACTGATCGTCTTCGAGGGAGATGTCTTTCCAGAGCTTCAAAAGAGACAGGACGAAATCAAGGAGATTCTTGACGAAGAAGAGGAATCATTTTCGCGAACGTTGGACCGCGGAGAGAAGCTTTTTGACCAATATGCTACACGTGCAAGGGAGGCTGGTTCTAGAGAACTCGGTGGTGCCGATGTCTGGCGATTATATGACACCTTTGGTTTCCCTGTTGATCTGACGCGTCTTATGTCCAAAGAGCTATCCCTCGCCATCAATGAGAGGGAATTTGAAGCTGCGCAAGAACGGTCGAAGGAGGCAAGCAAGGGCACGTTCAAGAGGGACAAGGCAGACAGCGTCAAGCTTGATGTTCATGACCTTGCGGCACTAGAGAAGAATGATGCAATACCCAAGACCGATGATTCACCCAAATATCGTGAATGCTGTCCGTTTTTCTACGTCGGTTTAGAGGTCTCACTGTCTGCTGCAGAGCTAGGAAATATTACTGCACAAGTATTGGGCATTTATCACAACCACGAATTTCTCAGATCGACTGCCAGCATACCTGATGGTGCTAATTTTGGGATCCTACTTGACCGCACAAATTTTTACGCAGAAGCCGGTGGCCAGGAGTACGATACCGGAAGCATCGTTATTGACGACGCAAGTGACTTTGAAGTAACGAACGTCCAGGTGTACAGTGGCTACGTCCTACATACTGGTCGTCTCAAGTATGGCCAACTGAACGTGGGAGACGAAGTCGTTTCGTCATACGACGAGCTGCGTCGGTGGCCACTGCGTAGCAACCACACTGCTACACACATCCTCAACTTCTGCCTCCGCGAAGTGCTTGGGGACCATGTTGACCAGAAGGGGTCTCTTGTTGCTCCCACAAAACTACGTTTTGACTTTTCACACAAGGCTCAGATCGCACTCCCAGAACTTGCCAAGATTGAATCTATGAGTGTCGACTGGATCAAGAGCAACGTTAGGGTATATAGCAAGGACGTCGACCTGAAATCAGGATTCAAAATTCCTGGCCTTCGCGCGGTTTTCGGCGAAGCTTATCCCGATCCGGTGCGGGTCGTCGTGCTAGGCTATGATGTCGACGAGATCACCAAGAACCTCGAGAACCCGAAATGGCGAAGCACTAGCGTCGAGTTTTGTGGAGGTACACACGTTGCAAAGACGGGCGATATCAAGGATTTTGTGATTGTCGAGGAATCAGGGATCGCCAAGGGTATTAGACGAATCACCGCTATTACCGGACAAGAGGCTCAGGAGGCAACGCGTGTCGCAAATGAATTCAAGTTGCGTCTTGACACGCTCGAAACCAGCTCAGGGGTTGAGAAAGATGCAGGTCTCAAGACTGTAGCCGTGGTAGGTCGGGTTATTGAATGTGTTTCAATATAACGCTCGCCCGTATCCCAGGAGCTCGGGCAAGCTGATATCTCGGTACTGGTCAAAGCGGAGTTGAAAGAGCGTCTCGGAGCAATTCGCAAGGCATTCGACAGGCAGATCAAAGAGAAGGAAGCTGCGCTCAACAAATCGGTTTGGCATTGTGCTGTGAGGGGTCACCAGATATTGACTTTGTCGCAGGCTGTGGATGGACTGATCGCCTACTTTAACGAAAATTCGGGTGCATCGGGATACTTTGCGAGTGTTGATGTGAATGGCAACTCAAAGGTGAGCTACGTTCGGATACGGTGAAACGTCTTTGATCACTATCGCGCAAAAACAGATCCTTCAGAATGTTGTCGCGCAAGGCAAGAAACTTGGCAAAGCCGTGTACGTGTTTAGTGTCGACGCGGCGGGTAACAAGGTGGCACATGCGAATTATGTACCCGATGAGGCCCGGGCGAAAGGCTTCGACGCGCGGACGTGGGCCTCGAAGGTGACCGCGATATTGGGCGGCAAGGTAAGATTATGCAAACGACTTGTGGATGGTCAAGTTGACTAGATGCCAACCCAGGCTGGAGGAAGAGAGGATAGCGCGCAGGGCGTTGGTGTTGAGATTGGCGAGGTCGAAAATGCCATCAGGATCGCGCAGGAGACATATCCGATTAGCAAGTGATGTGCTAGAGCTGGTACTCGTCTGGCTTGGAGGGAATGCCATCCGATAGACGAGGGCGGCTGACACAGCATTATGATAAGGACTTCCGAGACAGTTTGCCTCGCACGGCGTAGCGCTGACTCGACGAGGAGATTTAAAGACCGTGCGACCGGATGGAACAGCATGCACCAGCTACACCCACTCGAAATCGACCCACGGACTGGAGAAGCCTTTCTCCGTCTCCCCGCTCCGAATGACAACATCATCTTGACGGCCCCACGCATGAGCGACGTGAAGAGCCTGGCCCCCATCATCAACGATCCTAGAGTATCGAGATGGTTAGAAGGGCCGCCGATCCCATACTGTGACGAGGACGCGGCAGAGTGGCTTGCGCTCATCGTAAAGGAAAGCGAGGACATCCTCACGGAGCTGAGGGAGGGAGAGCCAGACGGTCGGTTGAGAATGGTGGGGGGCTGCCCGGTTAGACACATAAGGGAGGTTCTCCCGGACGGGACGGACGTCTATCTTGGGGACATTGGAATCAGGCGCGGGGCGATGGAGGAGGTGCTCGATGCTGAGGAGAGGAAGAGGGCGGTGGAGGCGAACGAGGGGAAAGCGGTCGGGGATGCGAGCATCGTGTGGACGTTTGCGAGTACGTACGGACGGCATTTGGCTCGGGGGAGTGCTGACGAGGCAGACTACCTTGCGCCAAGCCACCACGGACGAGGGATCATGAGCGCGGCGATGGGGACGATACTGAGCAAGTGGGCGATTCCACGGATGGGCGTTCAGCGGATGGTGGGCT
The DNA here is from genome assembly GCA_038089935.1 of Boletellus emodensis. Classification (NCBI taxonomy): domain Eukaryota; kingdom Fungi; phylum Basidiomycota; class Agaricomycetes; order Boletales; family Boletaceae; genus Boletellus; species Boletellus emodensis. Next base: position 49,237 of record JBBPLU010000074.1, on the reverse strand, counting down.
ACACGTTTGCGGGGAACGAGGCGAGTCGGCGGGTGTTTGAGAAGAACGGGTTCGCGTGGAGGGGCACGGTCGACAACGGGAAGCGGGTGCAGACGCTGGACTGGCTCACTCTACCGTAGCAGCAGCTGCGGTCGCACAGCCATCGTCTCCTCTTTCTTTCCTCTGCCCCCACGATGAGCGTGATCCGACCAGCCACGCCGGGCTTCGTCGTCACCCTCGCAGCAGCGGTCCTCCTCGCAGTCGTCTCCTTCTCCGTCCCCCTCATCAAGTCCGTCTACTTCCTCAAGGCCTCTCTTTCCGTCGAAGGCGAGGACGGGGACATCACGTTCGGAACCCTCGGCTACTGCTTCTCTGTCCTCGGCGCATCCGCCAACTGCTCAAGCGCTTCCGTCGGGTATCAGCTCGGTCCGTCTTTCTCCCTTGCCTGCTCCACGTCTCTCACCCCGCTGCCAAGATGTAAATGCCCTCGTCGGTGACACAACCCTCCAGATACCCCAGGTCGTCGTCAAATGGCTCACCTACGTCCTCGTACTCCACATCGTCGCCTTTGGCCTCGCTACCATCGCGGCCCTGTTTGGCCTCCTCGCTCATGTCCGTGAAATGGCCATGAGCTGCGTCAGCAGCTGCATATCAGGATTCGCTGCCACCGTCACCCTCGTGGCTTTCATCTTTGACATCGCCATCTTCTTCGTGGCAAAGTCCCGCATGAATTCGGTCCAAGGCGGTTCCGCTTCGATAGGCAACGCCGTTTGGTTGACCCTCGCAGCCTTTCTTCTTCTTTTCTTCAGCGGTTGCTTTTACACCATCGGCAGATGCTGCGTCAGACGTCGTCCGCGCGACGCATGGGGTGGAAAAGTCGGCACCCCCATCGGCGAAAACGGATACAATCCCAACGAACAAATGCGTCTCGACGCCGTAAAGGCCGAGGCGGATCGCAAGGCTCGTCAAGCCCAGCCCGAGGTTGGCTTGCCTGCCTTCCACGAATATGATCAATCTCAGCCACTCAAAGCCCGCATGGATGGAGACGAAGTATACCTGGAGGAAGACGCACCTTACCGCGACAACCAAAGTATATCTACCGCCGGAAATGCTGGTGTGGGTTCCTATGGTCGTTCACGGGCCGGCTATGTAGGTGGTGGCTACGTCCAGGCACCCCTCGGCACCCGCGCCGTCGACGAGTATCACAACCCGTCCCCTTATGCCCCAATACCGCGACGTCGTGGCAGCAACATCACACATAGTACAACTACCACCACTCCTTCTGTGTATCCACCGTCGTCCACTACGCCGGCTTCTTTGGTTCCCGCTACGTCTGTGTACGACCCTTCGCCGGCTAATCACTACAGCCCCGATCCATACAGCCCCCAGGCATATGGCCACATTCCCGGTGGTGCCTCCTGTAGGTCTTCTTTCTCTTCTGTCTTCGCAGCGCTTCTCATGAATCTCTAGATAACCCAGAGGCACAGCAACCTCACACATCTCACGACGCGTACGGTGGATTCAGCCCGGACACCTACAACGCTACGGCAGTCATGGCTCATAACCCTTCTCAGCCACCTTATGGGGTTCCACGCAATCCCTCTAGGTCTCCCACCCTCCAAACTGACCATGGCTACGTGCTTGGTGGAGGAACATATGGCGCGACTACCGCCCCAGTCGCGCCGGTAAATGACCCTTACAGTGACCCTTATTATGGACAGTACCGGGCTCCTTCAAACCCGACTCCACCCATGTCGCGGTCGCCGCCGTCCATCGATACGCGAGCTATCAGCGCACCAACGGGTATCAGTCCTGTCAGGGGTCCAAAGGGCCCGAGGAACAGCATCGTAATGTCCCCGCAATCGGCATCGCGAACGCAATACTCTGATAACCCCCCGACGTATGAGTCTGGTTCGACTCATGTTTCTGGCCAATGGGGAAACAGAGGTTGAGTAAAAATTTGTTACCGAGATCTGTGAACACCGTCGAGACTGTTCATATGGACTTCTTTGCACATCTGTACGGATCGTATCTGATTCGATACCCTTGTATCGTACTATATACATGGTTGACCTTTACTGCTTTCTATCCACGACTGGACCGTTGCAGATTCAGGTCATCGTCATCCTAGAGCCGATACAGTTCTATCTTGAGTGTGACATGCACCAGGATCAGACATGGACTAGTAGGGTTGAGACCTCGGTATCATGGCCGAGTAGAACAGCGGTCCTTAGAGCTCGTCTCTCGGCCACGCACCTGGCAGGCTGGCAGGCGTAGGTGGCCCGGGGGACATCAACATCGAAAGGAAATCATGGACGATGTCTGCCGCTGCAGTGGCAGTGATCTCGGCTGTACAAGCTTCGTCAGAAGAAATCTACCAGGCTAAACGGCGTGTGTCTCAACCATGGTCATACGCAGGTGCGACTTCGACAACGTCTACGCCACTGGGAAAAGAAAAACAAGGCATTGTGTGAAGCCGTGCAACAAGGATCCTTTTCGGAGGCACGAACACGAAATTGAGACCAGCCAGGCCTCGTATGATGCGTTTGACTTCTCTAGTCGTCCATCCTCCGGCCTCGGGCGTGCCAGCTATAAATCGCCCTGAATACTTTCAATCACGTGTGACAAGACGAGAACTCACTACCCGGTGCCAGGCCAGGATCTATTAGAGCTGGTCAGCGGACGCTCTGCTCAGGCGCGAGGTGACTCGTGCACACCAATCACATCAATGTCGAAACTATCTCAAAGGTCAGGTTCAGGTTCACCGCTCGTCATGCAGACATTACCTCAAGTACACTGGCGTATCTCCAACCCGTCGCCTAATCCGTTCGACGATGGAAGCAACGCCATAGTCATCGATGTCATCGGTAGTTATGAGATGAAAGCCCGCTGATTCGTCACTCTCAATATCACCGATATCCTGGTTGGAAGTTCCCGTCATTGCATGGCCATCCAAGGATCTTTCGAGTACACTCACTTGGAGCTTGCACCGAATACCAGCATGGATGCTAGAGTTGGCAATGAGGCCCTCCTCATTTGCAATATGAAAGAATGTGCCATGGGTGATGCGAGATTGGTCCGTTACAGCGCCAGGATAACCCCTCCACGTATCAAGATGTGCATCGAAATGGATCACCGAAACCGGGCCGTAAACTCTATTGAGCGCGCGGAGGATGGGGAGAACGATGGTGTGATCACCGCCAAGACTAGACGAGCCATGCGTGAATACGTTCTAGAATGTATCTGACTGTGATTACCTGACGATTCTCGGATGCTCGCGACCATCTTTCGACAGAACAGCTCCCCGTGGCCAGACGGGTGTATCTGATGCGAGAGGACGTGCAAGCAAGGTAGCATACGCAACCTCCATTTGGTCGACGGCAAGCGCATTGTCGAATGGTATGATCGGGACCTGGGGACCAAATCAGTGGTAGAAACATCGTGTTCAACTTTACAGACGTACGTCCCCGCAATCAAGAACTTTGGGGCCACGTTCGTAAGGGTCGATCCCCCATGTCAATGTGTAGCCTCGAAAGGCTCTTTGACGCCTGCTGCCAGAACGGATCGCGTACGGCCCAAAGCGCGCTCCAGGCCGGTAACTTGTGCCCGTGTCGAATGGCATCCCAAGGAGCGCAATGTCAAAAGCGACGGACTCGTCCTCCAGACAACGCGCATATTCTGCATGCGAGAAAGCCAGTGGTCCCGAGAATGGCTGATCGATTTGTTTCCCGTATTTCGACAGCCATGTCTCCATCTCTCGGGAGGCCGGGGCTTCGGAGTCGTAGAAATGTTGCTGGCGCGCATAAGCACTGACGGCTGCAACCAGCACGGTAGTGACATGGAAAGCCTCGAGCTTCATCTTTTGACCGTTGCAGGCCAAAACTAGGGAGGCAGGTGATCAGGATGAGTCAAAATAGCATTCTCAAGCAGTCCTTATCATGCATGATACGGACGATGAGAAAATCCTATTCCACAGAAAAGCTCTTCTCACGATCGAGTACGACGGTGAGCGACGGATGCACGCAACGCAGAGACCTGCCACTGCCTACGTCTCCTAGCGTTTGCCCCCTCTGGTGGTGCACCCCCCAGAGCGACGGAGAGGAGGCGGAGGTCTCTCTGGGGCTCGGGAGAATCATCGACCTCCCCCTCTTCCCCGCGATCCTGCTCCAATATTTCGTCTTCTGTTAAGTCAATGTCCCCACTGAATACTTCATCCGGCGTGCTCTTTGGCTGTGCTGAGGTACTTCCGGCAAGGAACGCGAACGGAGCCCCAACGGTTGCCGACAAAAAGGCCGAGGCGTTATCGATAAAGGATTTGGGCCTCCTCATCGGAACGGAGGACAGGATGTACCTCCTCCTCGCCCATGCGTTCGAAGCGGCACTTCCTGGAGGTAAGTACGTAGGGTCGCACGAGAACGACACGGTAATTTCCATCGTTTCTCGGTTGTATGAGAATTGCGGAAGCGGATGTGAATACGGGTTGGGATAAGGCTGGGAAACGGGTCGCCTGTGTCTGAGTGCAAGACGGTCCCCTTGTCAAAAATCGGTCAACAGCCCATCGTATCTGCCACACTGTCCATACCCTCGACGTCGATTGCATGTCCAGAAGCCCGCGAGCACAGAGCGCCGGACGTATCGATGAAAAACACCTGTGGACCACAGCGCGCTAAGGTAGGCCGACTATGCCCATCTCAAAAGAACGTTTGGAACACACGGACCTGGTTGTTCGCTTCCGGATTTCTCAAGCCTTAGCAGACTCGTGAGTTCGTGCAAGACTGGGAGTGGTATGACCCTGTTGACCCACTTTCAACTAGTGACTGCTCTTTTTCCAACCACAGGATGATTGGGGTTCCGTCCTCGACTTCATCTGAGCCGACGTCCCACAGGCGGCCAGTTGCGACAGAACGGATCACGAAATATCCTGGCGGGAAGCCGAAGAGCTGGGCCATTACGGTGGTCGCCTGACTTTGGGGTGCGTTCCCAGGCAAACCAGCGGCCAGCAGAAACTGAGCGTATCCAGATGCGGTAGCGCACCAGTACAAGGATGTTGCAGTGACTACGAAAAGTACCCGTCCGTGATCAGGAAACCCTCCAGATCAATCATCCTCGTCATCCTCGTCCTCGAATGCACCAGGGACATGCTGATAGCCTGCCACTTGCCTTGCCGCCTTTTGCGCGCGTTCTGCACGCTGTTTCTCGGCAAAGTCTTCCAGGGAGTAGGCCATTTTAGAAAGTCCTTTCCACTCATGGCGGGCGACAATGCTTCCACCGACTCGAGAACTTTCCCAGCCTACACTCATCAACACCGGTTCCTGCAACACGCGTCAGCGACCCAAGGTCTCGAACCCAAGCAGGCGACCATTACCCTCGAGCTCCAACTCACGTCCCGGACGCAGACTGTCGCACGGGATCCAGATAGGGGCTCCGACTCAGGTCCAGATGGATCGTATGACATTGGCAAGGCTCGCGAACGATCTAGGACTTGAACAATCCGACCGTCCAGCGACCAGACCTTTGGTGGCATTTTCCATTAATTATGGTGGGCAACAAAACAAACTTTACTCACGTGGATTCTGCCGTCTGCAGACCCAGAGTAAATGTACTGGCTTCCTGTGGTTTCCGCAGGACTGAAGTTACATCTTATAAGGGTACGCAACACGGCGTGGCCTCGATAGGTCATAACACTGCAATCACGTGGGTGCGCGGCATGCCTTGGCTTTGGGAAGTGACCATAACTCCACTCGGGCGTCAGCAAGGGCCGCACGGTTGCCCATACACCTTACCGGTAGTCGTAGTCGTGACACCTATAGTCTTTGTGTGCAAACGAATCAAAGTCGTCGCTGGTACACATCTTACGAAGATCCCATAGCCGGAGTGCTTGGTCCTTCCCATTTGAAATGACGTATCTCCCGTCACCCTTTGCAGAGACATTCGTGATCCCTTCTGTGTGGCCCACGAGCACCCCCGACGGCTTTCGCGACGCTCCTAGTGACCGTCTGTCCCTGCCACAGACCACCATCAATCGAAAAACCAGAGGTGAGAGATTAAGCATGTCACTACCAGACTTTGAGAAACGTGTCGTCGGATGCGCTGATCAGGACGTTTCCTGACGCAGTGTCAGCCCAACAACAACTGTTGATGTCGTCCGAGTGTGCTGTAATTTTGACTGTTCTGCGATCAGCCAAGAGATCATACACTAGATTACACGTGAGCGATGTCAGCGCGTATGCGACCACGTCTCCTACCGAAAATGTGACCGCTTCCGCCTGCAATTACTTCGTTACCGTCAGCAGAAAACCTACAACTCCAAATACCAAAAGAGTCTTCGTCGTAGACACCCCACAAGGATCGGCCTTGGCGGCGACCCTGGTCGGCGAAGCGGATGGGCGTCTGCATTGTGGAAGAATCTAACGTGGTGGCTATATACACTGTGGGTGACTATCACAAAACGATGAGTGTGCGCAGAAACCAAAGAGCAAATAACCCACGATGGTCGCGTAGATTATCCTGAGTCGCGTAGATTGAGCGGTACGACATCCGGACTGCAGTTAAAATCTTGCCTTTCGTTGTCAGGACTGAGATGGGAGTCGGTGATAGTCCATCTTCCCGGGTGGCCCTGAATGGTCTTTAGAACCTTGAGGGTCGAATCGTGCTCTCGTTCCCGATTGTCAACGAGTGATGCCCCACGTCGTGGGGTTCGCAAAGGATTGAGATGCTTGGCCGGCGGCGACGTCATGTCATAGATGTGCAAGCGGAAATCTGTTGAGCCGAAGCTCAAGAAACAGCAAAAAAAGGAACGAGTTGCACACTGGCCTTGACAGCACGTATAGTAAAAGGAGGAGTCTACCCAAAGGATGAGGGGCTAAGTTGGAGTCATGCGCTGAACAAGTCACCTCTGGAGAACTGCCCAACATAAAGATTGGAGCTATTGGAGGCGACGGCAGTGCCGTTGGAGTTGGGCACAAGCTCCTGAGGTCGCATAAGTACCATGGAGTCATTGAAGCTAGACGGGACATACACTCGTTAGCTCTTCCCTGGATGGTGTGCCTCGAGGCCAACAAGACCGATCCAGGAGCAAGCGAGAAACGTTCCTGCACCCCTTTTTGTTCTTGATGTTGCTCCTCGTACGGCCAAATTCACCACTCATGAGCAACTCGACGCCCCGCCTCTGAGGCTCGGTGTGGGGAGGAAACCATTGGCTATTCCATTGTGAACTGATCGAATATTCGTCGTTTCCATTTTCCATATCATCGTCGTCCTCGTCTTGGCCCCCCCTTGGGGGACCGGTTCGCAATAAACGCACGAGGTCGCCGTAAGTGATCCGGCCCGGGGTGTTATTCGTGCTAGCGTTGGTGGTCCTTTCGGCAGTGCTGCTGGGCTGTAGTTGCTGAAGGTCAAATAATGCTGGTGTATGAGATGTAGGCGTTGTCCTGCCAAGGAGACGTGCGGCGAGACACTTACAGCGCAGGATCTGGGCGATTGCGGTGTTGCCTAGGTCGTCTGAGTGAGGGGAAAAGTCGTCCTGACGGGCTTCGAGCTCGAGAACATTATCGTCGCCCTCGAGGTAAGCGTCAGGGCCGTCGTAGGCCTCGTCGTCGTCGGAAGGCATGTCGATATCGAACTCGTACTCGGGCATGGGAAGGAACAACTTGGGATGGGGTTATCTACACGGTCTCACGTGGCGCATCGCACTCGACGACCCGCCGAGTCGACCCAATCGCAGGACAGACTCGACGGCGGGGGGACGAAACCAGTCTGGGCCAAAGCTCAGATAGTCTACTACGGTGCACGATCGTCAAACGAGAGGGCCCGTAGTAAGACATGCGGAGACCACGTCTGTCTGTCTGTCTGTCTGTCTGTACCGACCGAACCGCCAGGCTGACCACCGACCGGGCGCTGGGACGTTGCACTGGACAATGTGCATTCTTTTCCAACTCCGCACTCTGACATCCCCGCTGCCTGCACCGACACCGAGGGAAAACTACGATGACGGTCCCCATGACCATCACTGCGGATGAGGTCAACTGCCTCATACACGCTTACTTTCAGGATTCAGGTGTGCCACCCTGCAATCGCTCTGCTTCCATGTTTAGTTTCAGTCAGGCTTTCAGCACTCTGCTTTCACCCTGCGCATGGAAAGTCGTCTGGATCACTCCCATCATGTCAAGAAACATATCCCGCGCGGTGAGCTTGTAGAACGCCTCAGCAAGGCACTTTTGTATGCCGAAGTCGAGGCACACTGGAAAGGGGACTCGTTTGCGAGAAGCTGCAAGAGTGGTTTCTCTCTGCTAGAGCATCACGTGTGCTCCGTCGACCCGAATACGACACTGTTGGTCCCACAGCAAACCGTGGAATCGAACCTGGCGGTGGCAACTGGCGAGACTGGTGGCAAGCGAAAGTCAATATCACCTGTCGTAGATGACGGACGTGCAGAAAAGCGCGCCAGGAAAGAACTTGAAGATAATGCCACGGCAGTGACCGTCGATGGTGCGCCAATCGTGTCTAACAGTTGCCCCATGGTGCGATCCGCATCCGCAGGGCCTTCTACCGTGGTCCAGAAGGAGACGAAACTATTAGATTCGCAGCAGCCAGCCTTGGAGACCGTGGTAAAGAAACCAAAGGCGAGACGCCCAGACGCCGTCAGATTGCTGCAAGCGCACAAAGCCGAGGTCAGTCTGGCCCGAACCAAGAATAACCCAGAGTGATAGTGCGTCTAGGTCTTTGTGGTAGCTTGGAGTCCAACTACAACGGGCCAGCTAGTTTCAGGGTACGCAGTAATCGAACCATCAACTTCAGACGACAGTCTAACTCCTCATACATCAGATCACGTGATGCCACAGTCAACTATTGGAACGTCCCGTTTGGTGCACACGAAGGCTCTCCAGGTTCCCTCCTGCGCCCAACATTGACATTGTCCAATCTCGCTGCCTCTTCCCAACAAGCTGACTTGACATCTATTGACTGGAGTCCCGATGGTTCACTGGTTGCGATAGCGTCCTACGACGCAATACTCCGAATCTACACTTCCTCAGGAAAGTCGTATCTCACAGATGACCACCACAAGGTTTCACGTGCGCCGCGTTCTCTCAGTGGGTCGTGCTGATACTTTTTGAAGGGACCTATCTTCGCTACCAAGTTCTCTCCTTCAGGACAGTGGGTAGCCACCGCGAGCTTGGACAGCACATCTTGCGTGTGGGATGTCAAAAACAAGAGACTGCATCGACAGTATCGACATCACGAAGGTAATGTATTTTAGGTTCGTCGGGTGGGGCTCACATTACAAGGCGTGTCAGAAGCTTGTTGTCTGGATGTCGACTGGATTGACGACGCTACGTTCGCGAGTAGTGGGAGCGATCGCGTTGTTCACATCTTGTCCCTGAATGGTGCCAAGCCAATACAAACTCTAAGGTACGTCGGTCGACCGAGATGTGCGTCACTGGACTTGACGTTGGAGCAGGGGACACGAAGGAGAGTTGAATATGCTCAAATGCAACCCATCACGTACACGCCTAGCTACATGCTCTGAGGACGCGACCGCCCGGATATGGGACGTTGAGCATCTGCATTCGGAAAAGCCGATATCTACTCCGGTTGTTCTCAAAGGCCACAAGCGATGTCTGACCTGTGTCAAGTGGTGTCCGAATACGCTGAAGGGGGAACATGAACTGGTAGCAACGTGAGTCATAGTCATGTGGGTTGAATGATGGCCAAGTGTATGATTTCGCCATGTGACAGGGCATCGTTTGATTGTACAGCCCGACTGTGGGATTCGGTGACCGGGGACTGCTTGAAAGTGATCACGGATCACAACAAGTATGTGTTTGCCCTGTCATTCAGCCCGGACGGGACTCTACTGGCGAGCGGCGGCGGCGATGGTTCACTAAACGTGTACGACCTCAAGGTAGGCCGCACTCGACCTTTTAAATGATGGACAGGGCTGACTGCCGGTGGAGACGCGAGAACGGATTTGGAATTGGGCATGCGGTGAAAAGACGGGTATTTTCGAAATTGACTGGAAGAGATGGGGAGAGAAGAGTTTGATTGCGATGGCGATGGAGCACAAGGTCGTCGGCATTGTCGATCCTGCAAAGTTGCCTCGGCCATCCTTGCAACGAGAGGCTTGTTGACCGTGTAGACGTACTACGTCGATGGCCGGCATCTGACTAATAATTGCTGAATAACTACCTCCTCTTCATCACACCTGCCTGTCCCCTCTTCGCCATATACCACCATGTTGTCGCTTGCTCTCAAGCCGGCCCTGCCCCGTGCAGTGGGCTCACGACTCTCGATCAATCCCAGCCTGCGCGCTAGCTCCTTTAGCAATGTCTTCCGGACACGTCCTATCATGCTTTCCCCGCACAAGTTTGCCCGTACCATCATAACAGATGCGAAGATTGTCACGCAGACCTCCTCGCAGGAGGCCTGGAAAAAATTTGCAATCACGGCCGTGCGTGGCAACGACTCGTATTTTCGCTAGTTGGCTCAGGTGTGCAGGCTGCCGTAGCAGGTACTGTCGTCGTGGCAGAGGGTCTCTTGAACAGAGACACCCGTGACTCGTTGACTGCTGCTGAACAGTCCTATCTGCACGATAGTTTCAAGTATACTGGCGGCGGCCTTGCCCTCACGGCCCTAGCTGCTCGAAGCATGTTCAGGTCTGGCGTTGCCTTTAGAATCATGTCGGCGAATCCGTGTACGCATGCTTCGTTTTCTCCCCTCGGGATTCCTGGGCGTAACTGCGTCTTTGTTTTACAGGGCTTGTGCTCGGTGTGAGTCTTGTCGGGAGCATTGGCACTATGATGGGTGTCTATTACACCCCTCCCGACAGAACCGTACAGAAGCACCTTCTCTGGCTGGCAAGTCGTTGGTGTGTTGATAATGTGTCTCTTGTCCCCTGACTCCTCGCAGGGGTTCAATGCATGTCAGGCAGCAACTCTCAGCCCGTTATTCTTCCTCAGTCCAGCCATCTTATCCCGTGCTGCGCTGTATACGTGCGGGGTAGTTGGCTCCCTGTCCTACGTTGGCGCTACTGCAAAGTGCGTCCGCATCTCACTCTGCTGATATAGCACTTATACATCGGACAGGAATGACAAGTATCTATACATGGGAGGTCCGCTTTTAGCAGGTGTGACTGTTGTAGCGCTTTCCTCGTTGGCTCCGATGGCCCTCCCCCTTGGTATGCGAGGACTGGCCATCGCCGAATCGATCTCTCTTTATGGCGGCTTAGCCGTGTTTGGTGGATTCGTGCTTTACGAGTGGGTATCGCCCCGACCTTCCTTATTTGTCATTAATTTCTTGAGTCACAGCACCCAAAAGATTCTGCAACATGCACGCATGGCAGAAATGGGCATCATTCCCAGGGACCCCATGAAAGAGGCAATCGCTCTAGAACTCGACATGATCAACATCTTGTGAGTGTGGTTATAACGGACTTTAAATATACTGACGTTGGCCTAGCGTCCGCCTTGTTCAGATCCTGATGATGCGTTCTAACAACAGAAAATGATGCATTCACGATAGTCCCTCAGTCGATTGGTGATCCTTCGACCGTCACGCGATAGATCTGGTGTAATCATCCTGTTCCCAATTATTCTACTCGAAAACCCTAGGGATGCCTACGAGATACCTTTGCCCAGATCGTGTAGGATGTCAACGAAGCTTCCAGGACCAATTATTTCTGTGCCACCATAAGCGAGGCGTTTTCCAGTCTTAGTTGCCCACTCTTCGAGATTTCCATACTCGACATAGCTCGCGCCTCCCACGACGAACACCATACCATCAGTAAACGCCATACGCCGGGCTCTGCTGGCATTCGATGCACCACCGACTGCTGCTCCACTGCTAGATCCAGAGATTCCTAGTCCTTGGGCGTGTCGAGGTGCGCGAGGATCCAGAAACAAGTATTCATCAGTCTCCTGCAAAGATTGATTCGACGCGGCCGATGAATCCATTAGTGCCTCGACAACTCGGGTCACGGGTAACAGTTTGTTCGCCGGCAGAAAGTTCTTTACGCCTGAAATGAGGTTTTCCAGGCCACCCTCCTTCAGACGGTCGGTAAGCTAGAAATGAATGGGTCGTGAACTGCACAGGAAAGAGCCGATGAGAAATACGAACTTTGTTCCCAAGGGCTGTGAACCCTCTGAACAATTCTCCCTGACCACCAAGAACAGGCGTCGATGTCCCACCGACGGCAGCAGGCACAGTCATACGTGAGATTTCTCTCGCTCGTCGAACGTACTCGAATGCTGCCATGTTTGCACCTGCATTCCTAAGCTCTTTCTCCAGCTCGGTGATATCGTCCTTGGAAACCGCATGGTCGGGTGAAGAGAGGTAGAATACGAGGACAAGGCGGAGTTTGTCCTCTGGGATGAAAGCACCGTCTGGCCGAGGCGCACGAAGCATCTCTAGGATAGACGATGTCGTCTAACGACTCGGAGCGTGAGGACGCATGGGCAACGACCCAGCAAGCTTACCTGTTTAGCGATCGCTTCTTCGGTACTGAACAGTTCATCAAGACCTCTTTTCTTGATTTGTTCGAGCAGCGCTGTGGCAATGTTCATGTGGGTGTCAAGCGTCGCCTTACGTGCGGTGAGCTCAGGGAGTTGTGTGATAGCGGTCTTCAGGTGTGCCGCATTGGACGAAAGATCGCTGTGTGGTGTCAACTACACGCTTTGCATCCTTTCCCGAAGTACCAACTTACAGTTGTGAGATATCATTGACGTCGCTCACACCCGTCGACCGTGTAATTTCTGCCGCGTCCTGCTTATACTTGTTCAACTCTGCATCGATGTCCTCGGCAACTTGAGGGAACGGGTTTGCAGCGTTCTTCTCCCAGAAAAAGTCCTTTGAATCGAGGTCGTACGAACGTTTTTGCGGGGTGGTAACGACGACGCGGTTAAGCTTGATCTCAAGACAATCTGACACAAGGGCTTGGTAGGTCCAGCCATGTGAAACCATGGAAATAAGGTCCACATTCCTGTCCAGGATAAGCAACACTGAAAACGATTGATCAAGAAGAGAACGAGAAGACGAGATGAAAATGATGCATACGTGGCCTTTGTAGATTGGATAGTCCAGCAGAATCCTGCGAAAAGAGTGAGGGAGTTGACCCATGGGTGCGTGAAGCGGAGAGCAGCGCATCTCGAATCTTGATCTCAAGTTTCTTGGCTATCATTTCTGCCGCATTGCCCTTGGGAGCACGAATGATCGGAACATGCCCTGTAGATCGAGTTGAGTCCGATACATGTTCAGCAACTGCCGACGCGCACCGGCAGTCACAACGGCACTGAAGATGCCACTGGCGACACGTTCGATTTCGTCCTCGATCTGTTGCTCGGTCGACGAGGGAGAGTTGAGGAGTCGGTAAGAGTAATGAGGTGTAGGCTGAGATGGACCTGTTTGGGAGGCTGGCGACAAAAGGGAGAACAAGGATGGCGACGGCGCGATGAATGACAGATATTGGTCGACGACCTGAGATGGAGGACGAATGTGAGGCCTGTTTCAACACAACAAGGCGAGCCGACCTACCTGTTCGACCAACTCGCCTGCACCGGAGGCAGCGACGGAAGCTGCGAGTTCTTCGAGAAGAGCGCGAGGTAGTGGCTCGACAAAATTGAGATGAAAAGAGTCGTATAGGCATTTGCCGAGGTCCTCGGATATTCGGCGTATGTTTGACAAGGTGGGAGCCACAAAATAGATGGCGGGGACATCGGGCAACGGTGGGCGTAGCGAGTGGAGCTGACTGTGAGGACGTGAGAATGGTGGGGAAGACAAGATGGGGGTGCGTACACGTGCAGCGTCACGCCGGCGTCGCGAAGGTCTTGGACACGGAGTACTGTCGCAAGGACGTCTTTCGTCTGCTGGTCCAAGACGAGCACCTTCCAGACCAGAGGAGCCGTGGACGACGGGGTTTTGGGCGCGAGAGCAGCCTTGGAATGGGTGGGCGCAGCGGAGGATGCGGGTGGGTCACCGATGCTAAGCAACGCGAGCAAGGCATCAGTCTGGGCTCGTTGCAGAGTTGTGGGCGCGATGGCCTGGGGAGGATGAGCCAGACGGCGTGGACGGAGGGCAGAGCGGCTTACATGCTTGAGTGCAGAGCTGGCCATGCTCGTCCCAACTCGCAGGCGCAGGCTGACAACGCGCCGTCACGTGCTGACCCATTTGCACTCATCCCCGCACATGTATGACGCTATCACCCCCATCGTATTTCGCTGGCGGGCGACCTTTCTGCGCTCGAAGCGGGGTTCCGTCAAACGACACAGGAACCTCACCATGCGAGGGACCCAAGCGCGGCGATCCATGGTCAGGCGACTTTGGATTGCTATCGGGTGCGCGCACGCTCCAAAGCGGACGGTGCGGCAAGCGCCGGCTGAGTGGAGCGCATGTGTTTCAGTCGCCGGCCAGACGTCATTTGGCCTGCCAGGACACGACCGCCAGGCTCATGCCTATCGGTGAGCTGCCAAGTGCGAGCTGGGAGAGCCGATTTGCGGCGGGCGCAGAGGTGGAGCAACAGGATCTGGCGGACGAGTGATCCGGACATGGCCATACGCACGGCTGTATCATTTAAATTCGCACTCCCTGCCTCTTCCAGCTCCACCTCGCCTCCTCCCCCTTCTGTCCATGCTCTCCGGTACAGGACCAGCGCATCCAGCCCCTCACAGCGATCCCTTTGTATCGTACTCCCAAGCACTCCATGATCACACCCTCCGCCTCTGGACGGAATCTCGGAGGATAGCAGAGGAAAAGGCCCGATCCAGGGCTGCCCGCAAGGACGAGGTCGCTCGCAGACGACGGGAGATCGAGTCCCCTCACTCTCCCCAAACGTCGAGTTCGAGCCACACATGAGCCATCCGCGGACGCCCGCTTCCGTCTCACGTCTTGGTCGGTATCGTAACACTGCAGGCTCGTGGTCGCCCCGTCGGTTGACTTTGAGCGCATCCAGTGAGCTCGTCTACCGCCCGCGTGTATCAGTTCGATTCAGCAGACATCTTGTACTCCACCTATATATCATCACCCCAACCCGTCATCTGGCCAGGCCGGGGACGCGTCCCCCACGTCGTGCGTACGCCCTCGCCCATCGCTCGATCCATTGGTTTGACGCTCGGCTCGTGTCGCAGTGCCCGACGGAGGGCGGATAAACTAGAAAGCCTTCTTAGCCTAGTCTATCTGTACTCTTGTTGGCGCTTGTCCGATCGACTATAGATGGTCGCATGTGCGTGCTCATCTGCCTCCATGCGCTCGCCCGGGCCAGTGTGTTGGCAGCGGGGCCTGCGCTAGTCGCACGTTCGTCCCGCTTTCGTGGTAATTCCGGATCCGTGCCTCGCATAAAAGCGCCCCTCCGAGCTCTTTGCTCGAGGGGACATGTTCCTCTCTGCCTTGGCGCTCGTCGCTGCCGCCGCGCTTGCAGGTGGCCAGCAGTCCGTGTACACCGCACCCGGCCCCTTCCCCACCTCCCTGTACGCCGAGTACTACAACAACCCCACAGCGACCTCGGAGCAACCTCAGCCAGTCATATCGGACCCAGTTACCGTGCGACCTCCGTTCTGTCGTCCGAGTATTGATCCGAGTTTTTGCTCTCGTTCCCAGCATCAGGTGTTCCCGTACTCGCTCACCGACCCCAACCAGATTCCCCAGGTGGGACCTCCCCAACTCTGGGTCTGTTCATCCCTGATATCCAAACCAGAATGATACCTCGGATCCTCACCCACTCCCTCCCGTCGCCGGGTCCCAAAAGCTTTTGGAACTAGCCATTGCACAGGTCAAGTCAATCTCCCTCAATCCCATCTTTGGGTCGAATCAATGCGCTCGCTGTCAGGCAGCACTCGAGATTGCAAAGTTTCTGGCTCTAAGTGCACCCGACCAGGGCTCAAACTTTACTGTTACCTTGTGCGAATACTTCAATTACTCGTCGTCTTGTGAGGCAAGCTATGGCCCTCTCACCCTCGGGTCGATTCTCACCCAGGTCGTGTCATTTGCCGACGTCGGGGGTTATGATGGACAAGTACGTGTCTCGGCAAGCTCACACGTCATTTCCAATCCTATACATTCCACAGCTTCTCTGTGCCCAATTTCTTGGACTGTGTTCCTATCCGGACACTTTGCCCTTGAACACCACCACCTGGTTTGCCAAGCCGAAGCCAAATCCCCTTCCTCCTCCTAGGCAACCCAGTGGTGAACGTTTGAAAGTGTTACACGTGTCCGATCTCCATATCGATCCACGTATCTCTTTTTCTCTTTTCATCAGCGTGTCCTGGGCTCATTTACTTGCAGGGTTCGCTAATGGTGCGGAGGCAAATTGTTCCAACGGTCTCTGTTGCCGTGAAAATGCGCACAACCAGCACAGCCCACAGACACCATTGCTACCGGCACCTCGTTTCGGCTATTTCAAGTGGTGTGGACTCGGCTGTCTCTCACGCCTGCCGAACCATCTCAGACCTTTGTAGTGACTCCCCATTTTCATTAATTGCTGCCACTCTCGAAGCTATCCCCGCCTTGACTGGAACGGCGACGTCCGGATTCAACTTCTCCCTTTACACGGGCGATTTGACGTCCCATGACCCCTCCAACGAGTTATCGAGGTGAGTCGAGCGCGTTCTCGAGAGCATCTATTAAGCAGCCGTCAAAGGGCCTATGCCGAGTATGCAGAGGTAGGTTTGCAATTGACGTGGTTTATCGTTCTGAGATGTCCCCAGGTCGTGTTGTACGACCTTCTCAAACGCACCCTTGCCCCAGGCCCCGTGTACGCAACACTAGGCAACCACGACAGTTGTCCATCTGATTTGGCGGCGCCCTATTCTCTTGGTGGCGAGTTGAGTCAACAGTTTAATTGGTATGTTGTATTCTGCGCTTCCAAGGGCCTGGCATTTACATGCACCTAGGCTGTACGATCACGTCACTGCACTTTGGCATTACGAAGGCTGGCTGCCGGAAGAATCAATCGAGTACTCCCGTGCACACTATGCGGCATACATGGTGAAGCGCACCGACGGACTGAGGATCATCAGTCTCGATACAAACTTGTGTACGTCTAGACGAGTGCGCTATGCAGTACGAACATTAATATCTCTTCCTAATGTCGCAGGGTATCGGTGAATGGTTTCACCTTCTCACCCATCGTTTGTTGAGCCATCTACAGAGCAAACTACTTCAACTATATCAACGCTTCGCGCCCAGATACGTCTGGCATGATGAGGTTCCTGACCGACGAGTTACAAGATGCTGAGGATGCAGGCGATCGCGGTACGTCACTGGCCGTACAGGGTGCGCTCCATGTTGACGGAAGGACAGTTTGGATAATCGGTCACGTACCCAGTGGCTGGGACGGCTCTAACTCACTATCCGAACCAACAAATCTATGTATGGATATTTCAAATGCCTAAAGCCTCATTCTCTGCTGACACCCTCGATTCGACAGTCTATCAGATGTGGGTATTCTTATTTATTGTATCGTTCTCTGTTGACGAGACTCAGTGTCGACCGCTTCTCTCCTCACGTCATTGCGAGTCGGTGTTCAGATTTCTTCCGTAAATAGCAGCTAACTGGCAATTTGCCAAAGATATCTTCTGGGGTCATACCCATGAGGATCAAATGTCTGTAAGTGTTTCAGAACTTTTGTCCAGTCCGCTCTCAGAATCAGACGTAGATCTATTACACGAACAATGCCACAGTGATGAATACTGATACCGCACAGACATTGGCCTGGGCATGTTGTACTTCACTTCCTTGCTTGAAACCTCGTTGACGCTTTCTAGACTGCGCCTTCGGTGACTCCTCTGACAAATTTGAACACCGGTTTCCGCCTTTATGAGGTCGACTCCGCTGTATGACCATCGTGCTTCTAGAAAAGTAGACATTAACACTGGGTTCTCATAGACTTTCGAGGTCCTTGATGCTTATACGTGAGTTATTTCGTGTCCGTACCGAAACAGCCCCAACGATGTTTTGATAGTTATAAAGCCGCTGTCGACACCTTCGGTTCTCTCGACTCTCAGGGTTATGGGCCCACATTCGAGCTGGAGTACAGTACCAGGGATGCCTATGGTGCGAACATTACGTGGGGCGCTAGCGATCCA
The DNA here is from genome assembly GCA_038089935.1 of Boletellus emodensis. Lineage (NCBI taxonomy): Eukaryota > Fungi > Basidiomycota > Agaricomycetes > Boletales > Boletaceae > Boletellus > Boletellus emodensis. The sequence goes on along the minus strand of JBBPLU010000074.1, from coordinate 31,190 downwards.
CTGAACGCAACTTGGTGGCAACTTGTGACCGAGCGTACGTCCCATGACAGGAGTCTTACCTTGCGCCGACCTTTCTCACAGAGATGGCCGTCAACTCTACCCTGGTCGAAGTACGTGACTTTCGCGTTGAAAGCTTGGATCAAGTGTTGGTTCTGACGAGTAGACCAGATCTTTAACACCTATCAAGGCAAGAGCTCCATCCTTACTCCTCCATGCACTGGAGAATGCGTAGCCGCCCGAATCTGTTACATTCGTAGTGGATCTGCCAGCATTGCTAGGGAGAACTGCCAACAGGGATACGGTTCAGTCCAATAGTAACTGCCTCCAGAACGATAGTCCACGCTCTGTCCGGATCGCCGTTTAGTAGTCGGAAATAAATCATCATTGTTTGGATATACAAAATTGAGCGGAACGAGCGCTTCGAGGTAGTGCCTGCTTCCGAGTGGCACTGCCGAATGTCAGTCTAACGTCGCCTTCCCCCAGCACCACCACCCAGTACCACCAACTTCTTTCCACGTCTACGACCTCCGCCCCGTTGCTCAAGTTCATGCCAGGCAGCGTCCAGGTCCCACTCGTCACCAATCTCTGGTGTTGCGTTGCGACTGACCACTTGGGGGTGGGGAACGGAGGGTGCAGAATGAAGCGCTGAGGCGAAGCTTCTCGAACCCCATGCACCGGAAGTGGGCTGAAGGACTGGAGCGCGCGACGAGGGCTCCTCAGCCTCGAGAATAGGCGGTGGGTGGTCGGCAAGATCAAGGACAATGCTTTCTTCGCGCGACAAGAGTTTCACCCTCTCCTTTTCCCTCTCCTCTGCCCGCGCACGTGCCCGATCGTCCTTCTTTTCCTTTTCCTTCCTTCGAGCGGTCCTCAACTTGAGTGCACCCTCGAAATTCTTCAGGCCGTCCGAACCCACCACCCCCTCCAGATCAGCTTCGATAAATACAACATCTGCACCCTCCGGCATGTGAGCCAAGTATTTGCAGCGTTTGCGCAAGTCGTCATCGACAGTGCCCTCTGCGGCAGACTCGACACGGACAACAATTTCGTCAGGAAATGAAGGGTACCCATTGTAATGGGAGAGCAAGATCTTGATGTCGAGCGGGTGTAGAAAGACAGACAAACCAGAGGCTGCTTGATAATAGTAATAAGTCTGCGTCGAAGGAGGGGGGGGGTTCAAATTGCGACGTTGTCGGTGGTTTCGGTTGCTCGAAGGCTGCGGTGCCCGGCCGGGGTCTGATTTGGCTAGCAAAGATGATGGTGGTACATGCTGAACCGCTAAAAATGCATCTGGTGTCTCGTGCAGGCCAGCCAGCTCGACATCACTTGCACGGGGAATACGTGCATTGCGACGCTGAAGGTCTTCGTATTCCTTGCGAACTTTATCTATCGCCCTGAGCAGCAGGGGTGATTCGAGAGCAGCCGCTTTCGCTAACTGACGACGTAGTTTCTCCTCCGCGGCATCCACGTACACAATACTGAGTTCGTCCTTCATAGCCATCATCGTGCGCCGCTCGATGTCGAGCATATCCAATTCCTTGGTGAGATCGACGATCAGATATTGTGGGGTGGCCAGCATGAACTTGGCAAAATTGTACACGTCGGGAAGGAAATGAAATGGGGCCTGATGAGGTGGAAGAAGGTCCGAAGGCCACGTCTTTGAACGGGGAAGTGCCAGAGTGCTTATCTGGGGACGTAGCATAAGACGCATGCGCAAGAAGGAGCCTGCACGAGGGGTGGCCTGGAGTGAATCATCGAGGGAGTAGGAAGATGAACTGCCCGAAGTGGGGTGATCGCGAGCCTCGTCCGGTGCAGCTGATCCTTGGAACCATTTGACGCTCTTGAGCTGTTTTGCGTTGACGGAATCAAAGCAAATGGGGCAACGAGCCCATTTAAGACTGTCTGAGAGACTCAAGTAATGGAGGATACAAGGAAAACAGAATACCTGAAGCAATTTAGTGGGGAGGTAAGAATACTACTGTGGACACTGACATGACCGCACTTCGTCATCCTGGGGGCCACAGGCGGGGAAAGGCAGATCGGACATGTAGTCAACCCCTCATCCGGAGCGTGAGTCTCACCACCCGTTGTCGACGCGTAGGCAGACGCTCGTGGGACGAGTACCTGCAGTACATCTTGCCATTGGAAGAAACTGACGAGGGAGATTCAGAAAGCAATGAGAGACAAAACGAAAGAAACGTACAGGTCCGGATCCGCGAAATGGGCGGTGTAGTCGCCAGCGGGATTCATGACGAACCGATACTGGGCATTCACAAACCCTAGATCAGAAGCGGGTCAGGGCGGGGCAGAATGTGACGGAGGAGGTACCCACTCTCCTTGTTCCAAACGCCATGGGCGGTGGACTTCTTGCCACGCCTGGGCAGGGCCTGTGGGTGAGCCTGGCGGGGCGGGAGAGTGAAGTTGAGGAGGTGATTGAGAGACTGGGAGGAGGCCATCTTAGAAGGGCGCTGTGGGGTGCTTTGTCCGGATGGCTCAGAGGCCATCGGGACGGACATGGGCAACAGGTCCCCCTCGAGCCCAACGCCAGCAAGCGCAGACATGCCGACCTGACGCCGCATCAGGTCACGTGTCGCTCTCCTCGTCCCGCCCATGCCCAAGGGAAAAGGACTCAACCCGGCGGACGCCTACCGTGCGTATCGTCCCCCCTCTGCCTGCGGGCCGCCGCTCACCGTCAGCCTCGCCCAGGAAAGGCCCAGCGCAAGAAGGAGCTCAAGAAGGCGTGTTTTCTGTCTTCCGGACACCGTGGTTGCCGCTGACGCGCCCCATTAGTAGAACAAGGCGGGAAGAGCCAAGGCCCGCGACTTTGCCTTGGTCAAGAAAGACACGCGAGGTCAGCCACGTCATCCTTCTCAGCATACCCGCTCATCGTGCCCTAGACCTCGAGGATGATATCGAGAAACTGGAGGCCAGCGCCGAATTGTCTGCCTCAGACACGTCTCGGCTTGCCGGTCTCAAGAACGAGCTGTCAAAAATCAAAGAGAAAAAGGAGGAATACGTGAAGGAGCATCCCGAGCACCGCAAGCTTGTCTATCGCTCGCGTAGGCAGGACAAGGGTGAAGATCAGATGGCGGCTCCTCCCCCTGCGGAAGAGAAGAGAAACCTGTTCAACAAACATGGTCTTCCCCGGCATCCGGAGCGCAGCATCTACTACGACCCTGTGATGAATCCTTATGGCGTTCCCCCGCCTGGCATGCCTTACATCGAGAGGCGTGAGTCCTTGGCCGGAATCTTTCTTATCCATTCACTGCTTACTTTCACAGCCCTCGCTACGGACGAGACGCACAGCGATCAAGACGTTGAAGGTGGGCCTTGTGCTTCTCCGCCCTGTTGTGGTGCCCATTTCCTTGAAGGATCAAGTGATGATATCGTCATGCCCGAAGGCCCGCCGCCGGGCGCCCCTCCGGATGACCCTGAAAGTGGCAGCGACGACGACATCCCTATGCCAGTGGGACCTCCGCCGAGCACTGTTCCAGGTTCTTCTCAATATAATTGTTCCAGGGTGATACTGAGGTTCAGGCAGACCAGAACATTTCGGCGCCCCGAAGTACGGTCCCTTCGCCATTCCCGCCTCCACCTCCCCATATGCCATTCAACTTGCCATTGTTCGTACACCCTTCCCCGCTGCAGGTACCGCCCGGTTTCAACATTTACACAAGCCTGCCAGGCAGTACGCCTCTATCATTGCCCCCTCCCGGGTTTTTTCCTCGGCGCGTTCAGTCCGCTGCTGCGACTCAAGATCCCCTTTCGTCCGTTCCCCATCAAACTTATCAAGCTCATCGTGCTAGTCAATTGCCCCCAGGACACCCTTCTTTGCCTCCAAAGCCCTTCACTGGCCCCCCTGGCGACGTCCCTACGGGTGCGGTACACTCGAGTGCCACGATTTCAGCTGGACCAGAATTGCGTGATTTGAAAAAGGAAGCGACGACTTTTGTCCCGGCGTCACTGAGAAGGAAGAAGCTTTCGGGGACACCTAGTTCCTCTAAAGTCAACGCTGCGCCCTCTGTGAACGTTGGTTCGGAAGCAACGTCTCCTCTGGCTCGTCCCGACCTTGTCGGCGTACTGAAGAGTCAGCTGGGAACTGCCACCACCCCTGCGTCGAGTAGCCAAGTGCCAGCCAAGGCACCAAGGACGCAGACCGTGAAGGAGAGAGACGACTATCAGAAATTTGTCGACGAAATGAGCGACTTGCTAGGCCCGTCTGGTGGCTCATGACCGACCTCTGGTACTCCTTTTGGCATGCAATGGGTCCATCCTAGATCTGTTTACCAGCTGGACTACTATATACTGATAGCGCCGAAGTAATCACATGTACTGCGGAGGTAGTGAGGACACTGACATCTGTTTCCGTGACGACGCGCCTTTTTTCGAGTCTGTTTGCATGAGCGAGGCCATCTTGCTTTGCCCGAGACCGCTCGCACGATATGGTGGACGCTTTGTTCTCCTGCCTCTGCTACCTACGCAGCCGCCCTTGCAACCCCTTCCGCTGGAAATCTGGTCGAGGATATTTACCCTTGCCTTGGCAGCGGATGCGTCACCGCAATCGCACCGCAGTCCCACCACCGCAAGCAGATCGCCACGGTGTATCTCGTTGATGCTGGTGTGCAGATCCTTTCGTGTGAGTCTCGTCAACCGTCCTCGCGTCCGATCCACTTGCGTTTCCGTTTGATGGGTCTTCCTGACTCCCCGCCTACAGGAAGTGGCCTCACCACTTCTGTATTCAAGCGTGAAGCTTTACACCATCCATGGCCTGGACAAGTTCGCTTTACGACTTCGCACCGGCGACCAGCTGTGGGATTCCATCCGCAGAATACCACACTCCACCCCCGGAAGATGGGTTCAGACTTTCGATCTATCCGAGATAACAGCCGCGCACGACTCCAGACAGGCATTCATGGTAGACTCACTGCTCACCACGCTCTTTCCCCTGATGCCATTCATGGAAAATCTGTCAATGTCGCCAGCTCTTCCGCTGAGCCGCCGTGCACTTGCCTCTCTAACAAGCAGAGACGGCAGTTCCAGTCTGCGGACTCTGAACGGTGTTTGTTATATTGCAGCATTCAGCTCTGTAATTTCCGTCGAGGCTGACCCCCTAGTTGGGCTGCTTCGAACATGTCATCTACTCGAACATCTGGAAGTCATCGGGAGTGATATGGAGCCAGCGGACGCGGAGCCCGATAGTCAAGAGGGAGTCGAAATTCCGGCCGCGAATGTGAAACTGGATCTTCCCCAACTGCATACCCTGACTCTACTATCCATGCCCTCGTCCTCTCTTCTGCACGCTCTGCTGAATGCCGCTCTTCCACGCCTAAGTGCTTTGTTTATCACACCATATGATGATATTCCCTATCCAAGAGCTCTCACAACACGATTTCTTGACATACACGGTAAAACGCTTTCGACCCTTTCACTCTTCACCCCCAAATCCTGGCCTACTCGGCTTCATCCTTCTCCCGGTACATTATTCCACGCCTGTCCAAACCTACGCCATCTCTCACTCGAGAGCCCGTTGCCTGCGTTGGTGCCCCCCGATTTTGCAGGGTCGGCGGTAATACCATTGGAAATCCTCTCCATCCCTCGACCGAATCACGATTTTGGGAGAACCTTGGAGGCATTGCTTCCATCGTTGCCCACGCTGAACGTCGTACGTATGAGAGACGTACGGTGGCTGCGGAAGGGCTTGAGCCATCACGCTCAAGGAGCCGGCGTTCAGGGTGAGATGAGAATTTGGAGACAGCGTCTAGCCAAGCGGGGCATTCGCCTTGTGGATGCGGATTGGAAAGATATGGCCTGATCCAGTGAGGCTACGATATGTATGTATCTTTAAATGGGTGTTCTATTTTACCAATACATAGCTCTCTTCAGTCAGCAGTATTTCGGAAACGTAGACTCCAGGGATTCATTGGTAGCTACCTCGGCTGCCTTTGTTGTCATTCAACGTCTCTGCCCCGCGTTCGATCCGTCTTTACACCACGATCGGGAGTCCGTGCACCTTGTCCGCGCCCGCGATGAGCCTCGACCGCCGAGCTGGAGATCGAAGGCGCGGGAGGCATGAGTTTGGTGGAAAAGTGATTCATCACTACTCTCACCGCCAATCAGGAATGGTCACAGGGACGACCCGTCCAGTGATTCGCATACAAAATTTCGCATCCGTTCTGCACGAGCCTGTCCAAAGCTGGGGAAAGGCGCAAATCTCCAACAATCTGTTGCCAATCCCCGTACAGGACAATGCGCTTGAGAGAGGGAAGAGATCTGCCGGAAAGAAAGTCGAAGTGGCGGTCGAGATGTCTCCAGTTATTGTTGGGGAGGCCACATGGGAAGGCGTGGATTCCTATACACTGGAGGCAAGGTTGCTCGACCAGCATCGATTCGGTGGGTGGTGCGGTGAAGTTGACAAAGTAGTTGAAGACTTTCAGTCTTGCACATCCCCGAAGCAATGTCGAGATCTGGTCGCTCATGTGGAAAGCCAGGTTTTGCCCAAACTCGACCGTGCATAGTTGGCTACCGAAATAGCACCACAAGACTTCCAACCCACCATGATCCACCGGAAAATCAACGGCGACGTGGACGAGGGAAGGGAGTTCCCACCGCCCGATTTGCCACAGAAACAGGGCGTTCATCCGTCCTAAGCGCAATGTTGTCAGGGCTGGGAGTCGAATTGGGGCGTTTAATTGCATGGAGGTCATCCAAAGGTCGCCGCCGAGAGAGAGAAATTGGAGGGAAGGGGCATTGCGAAGGACATCCATCAGCGAATTGATACCACCTGAGCGAGCAGCATTGTTATCATGCCACCACTCGAGGCGCGTGAGGGACGATAGAGACACGATCTCCGCAGGGAATTCGTAGCGCACGGAATAGGGAAGTGGGTTGAAGAAAGGCCGGACCAGAGTCTTGAGAGACGTGCAACTGCCGAGGATTTCGACGACGTCGTGGGTGTCGCCGGGCTGCTCTGTTGCAGTACAGGCGTAGGAGAGTTCGAGGCGGTGGACGAATCTTCCAAGGGAGTGCCCTCGGAATGGGTCGTCCGTGCGATGGTGGTCGGCCAAGACTGTCTTGAGGATCGCTGGGTCACGTCCCACTCGCACGTCCTCGTACAGGAAGACGATGGCGAGGGTCCGCCAGAGACGGCACACCTGGACGAGAGAGCGCTTCGTCTTGAGCGCTTCATCCGACGTCTGCACCTGCAACGATGTCCGAAACGGCTCGTAATATGGTGCAGGATAACCGTCCGAGGGATACGTCGCCCAGCGGAAGACGAGGATCCAAAGCTCGGGAGGCAACTGGCAGTGCATGTGCACGTCGCTGTCAAGTCTGGGAGTCACGCGCCAACACCCAAGCACAATATACGAATCGATTCGGACGCACGAAGAGGCGCGTCAAGGCAGAAGCGTGCAGGACCCTATGGTATCATGTCGAGAAGGGGATAAATAGAGCATGTGGGAACAAGAAACGGAGACGTTATAGTTGATGACAACAACACCAAGGAAAAGTAACTCGGTATCTCAGCGCCATTAAAAACGTCAAGTTCGTGGAGTGCATGACGGTGTCCATGGGAGAAAGCGAAAGGTGACAATCATTCACTATATAATCTGAAGATAATTTGAAGGCGCGACTGGAGGGAGAGTGAACAAGGTGCGGTAGGGGAGACAGAAGACTCACTGCCGCTAGTTCCGTCGGTCTTCTTTGCTTGCCACCACTTGCCTTGCTTGTCCAGGATGTCGAGGATTTCGCCCTTGATGAAGGAAATCTCATTCGGGTCATCAGGGGAAGCGGTGTCTGGAATAAGCGTAAACAAGAAAAGAAAAATCACAGTGAAGAGCGGGGACCACGGACACGCATAGAGGGCCTTTGCCTTGTACGTGAAGGCTTCTTGTTCTGGGGCGGCCTCGGGAGAGGGATTAGGAGGACTGAGAGCACCTGCACCAACGCCGGCAGCACCTGAGCCGACGAGAGGAAGGGCTGCCGAGTTTATTTGATCCGGGACAGCAAGCTGGCTGGATGCAGGGACTGGTGTACCCTGGGCACTGACGGGGGGAGCAGGGGCAGTGCCAGGAGGGCGAGGAGGGCCGTCGATGCTAGTGCTAGCTACGATGCTGTTCTGGCTCCTCACGGCGGCGGGGCCGATGGTAGCGGGTGATTTGGAAGCGGGGTCGTAAGGAACATCTTGTGGGCCGATGCCAGCACCGGTAGAGTAGTTGGGCATGTAGCCGTTTGAGGATATATTGTGGACAGAAGGGCCGCGGGTTCTGCGACGACGCGACGGGGGAGAAAGACCGCCGGTCCCGAGTGAGTTGAAGAGGTGGAGGGCAAGAGAGTCCTCCTCCGAGGTGAAGTAGAGAACCCAGAGGATGTCGACAATTGCGAGGATGAGCCAGCCTGCAGCCATGGCATCGAAAGCAGCGTGGCGAGAGTAGATGCTGTTATTCACGCTGAGGACTGCGAACACGATTGCGACGGCACCAAACGTGGATATTTGGAAACGGTGCATGGCGATGGAGTCGGTTGCGAGGGTGTGCACGACGCCAAGGATGAGGAAGAGCTGGAGGAAAATGGCGAACCAGGAGATGCCGACATTCCCGACTGCAAGAGGGAGGTGAGTGGGCGTCGCGGGTAGAGGAGGGGGGGCGCACACTGGGCATCCGCGATGGCCTGGGATATGAATGCGACGAACCAGGCAAGCTGTGGACGCTGGTCAGGCGAGGCGGTGGGCTGGGCTGGGACGGGCACGTACGACGGCGAGGACGGTGGTGAAGAGGAAGAGGTAGTGGGTGAGGATGGGCGTGAAGTCGAGCCCGTCGTTTGCTCGGGGAGGCATGTTTGTTTGATCTCGTTCGAGCCAGCAGCCCTCTTTCTTTTTTGCTGGCCCATATCCCGTTCCCACGCTCGCCATGGACTCTGCCATGGCCCGTCCCCGCACGGCCGACCCCGCACAGAAACAGGACCTCCCCCGCCCGCTCAACGTCTCGGATGCGCTCGGCTATCTCGATGCGGTCAAGACACAGTTCCAGGACAAGCCCGACGTGTACAACCACTTCCTCGACATCATGAAGGACTTCAAGAGCGAAGTGTAAGCCCCCCCGCCCCCGCACGCCCCCGCTCATCCGTCCCAGCATCGACACCCCCGGCGTCATCGACCGCGTCTCGAGGCTCTTCCACGGAAACCTGGCCCTCATACAGGGCTTCAACACCTTCCTCCCGCCCGGCTACAGGATCGACATCGCCGCCGACCCGCGTGACCCAAACGCCATCCGCGTCACCACCCCGTCTGGCACGACAACCCAGTCGACCTCGAAGCCGTCCGCTCCACCGCCCTCCCATCTCCCCTCGCGCGCCATCACCCCCTACCAGCCCCCCGACCTCTTCTCCTTGGGTGTCCCCACCTCCACCACCGCCGCCGCCACCTTCCTCGGTGGCCTTGGCGCCAGGGCCCCCCACGACAGCAAACCCGCTGGCGAATTCAACCACGCAATCCAGTACCTCAACAAGATAAAGGCGCGCTACACCGATGATCAAGATACCTACAAGCAGTTCCTCGAGATTCTCCAGACATACCAAAAGGAACAACGTCATATACAGGACGTGAGCCTTTCTCCGCACTCTGCCACTCTCGCTTCACTCTCCATGCAGTCCCAGGTGTACGCCCAGGTTCAGCTCCTCTTCAAGGATGCCCCCGACCTCTTGTCTGAATTCAAGGACTTTCTCCCCGAGGCCTCCATGGCTTTTGCTGCCCCTGCCGGCGGCCCCAGCATCCTCACCCACCCAACTCTCGGCCCTGGCATCCCAGCACAGTGGCCCGACATAGACAAGGACAAGGGCTCAAAGAAACCGACTGTTGCAGCACCAAAGAAGAGGCGTAAAGCACCCGAAAAGGACACCACCCCAGTCCCTTCCTCTCGCTCTCTACCCACTCGTGTCTGTTTTCGCCTTGTCTCCCCTCGTCTCTGGCTGACCGGTCACTCAGACAAAGAAACCAAAGCATGCTCACAAGCCCGGGGAGCCAGAATCACCTCATTACACTTCCTACGCTCTACCGCCACCTTCTCCGCCCCACCCAACTTCACTCCCCCAATCCCATGTCATACCACCACCTCCGCTTCCGCACATGGGCATGCTGCCTCCTGTCATGAGCGTGCCTCATCCCGCCATCCAAACACCTCCCGATGAGCTCTTGTTCTTCGAGCGCGCAAAGCGGACGCTAGAAAGCAGGGATACTTACGAAGAATTTCTTAAGCTGCTCACCCTCTACTCAAAGGACATCATCGATGCCAAAACCCTCGTCGACTTGTCCCAAGTCTTCTTGGGCGATGGCGACCTACTTGCACAGTTCAAGGATGTACTCCGCATAGATGAGTTCCGGTCCAGTGTCGATCATGGTCCCCCTGGCAGCATTCGCACCGGCCCACCGGAACCATTACCTGCTCTTCCAGCAGACGAAGGAGAGGGCCCGAGCTACCGTAAGCTGCCTGAAAGTGTAAGTCACCTCTGAATCGGCCCTTGAACGCACCCTCACTGCGCGCAGGAGGTCAATCTGGCGTGTTCTAGTCGCGACGAGCTGTGTCGGTCCGTCTTGAATGATGTCTGGGTCTCCCATCCAACATGGGCATCAGAAGAGGCTGGGTTCATCTCTCATAAGAAGAACTCGTTTGAAGAAGCGCTTCACAAGAGTGAAGAGGAACGACACGAATATCACGTCCAACTCGAGGCACTTGCTCGCACCATTGCCTTATTTGAGCCCCTCAACATGCGCATCGAGGAAATGACCAATGAGGAACGTGCAACTTTTCGGCTCAAGGCTGATTTTGGTGGACCTAGCAGGAGCATTTATCACCGCACGTTGAAGAAGGTTTATGGGCGTGATGCCAGTGCAGAAGTCATTCAGGCCTTGCAAGATTGCCCCAGCGTCGCAGTGCCAGTTGTGCTCGGGCGTCTCAAGGCCAAGGATGAAGAGTGGCGTCGTACACAGCGAGAATGGAACAAGACTTGGCGTGAGGTCGACGCCAAAAACTTCTACAGATCCCTTGATCATCAAGGGGGTCCGTTCAAGCAGAACGACAAGAAGCATGTCACGCCCAAACACTTTGTGCAGCACATTGAGGGCGTCAAGGAAGTTCAAGAGCAAAAGTTTGCGCAGCGTGGTCGACCTTGTTTTGCTACAGGCTCAGTGGGGCATCAGGTGGAATTTGATTTTCGTCAGACGTCCGTACTGCACGATTCGCTCCGTCTGGTCTACTCCTTTTTAGATCACTCTCATGCGCAATACAGCACATCGGAACGGCGAGCAGTCGAAGGTTTTCTGCGTCAATTTGTGCCCTTATTTTACATGTCTCCCCCACATGAATTCGACGCGGTATGCACACCCTTGGATGGTTTACAGGACGATGATTTGGAGCATGAAGCAGCGAATAACTTGCATAGCAGGGGCAAACCAGCATTCAGCTCGTCGACCGCAATCGCGAATTCGCGCAAACCACTATCCAAATCATCTCAAGACAAATCATCCGGACAGGACACGAGGGGTGTAACTACCCTAACACCAACTCCTCCGCGTTCACACGCGGCTGATAATTCTAGAGGATTACAGAACAGTTTTAGCGACATCTGGATTCACACTGCCCAGACCTGTGCAGACATTGTCGACGTCCCGAAACGCAAACCATTTTTCGCCAACACGACTATCTATACATTGCTGTGTTTACTGCAGGTAGTTGACTTGCTCCCCGAATCGCTTTGGCTGACTCGTTTATTCTACAGTTGATCTACTTCCGGCTGGTCACATGCAAGGATGATGGGGCTCAACATGTGGCAGAGAATTTGAATCCTACGGACAGCAACCCGATTGCCGTCGAGCTAGGGTTAGACGACCCGAACGGGCCCGGTGTTGTCCTTAGGCAGGCTATGGAAGCATTGGGAGAACAGAGACCAGGCAACACGCCGGACCTGGTTTACATGTACTTTATCGATGCCTGTGAAAAGCTCTTTGACGGCGAGCTTGAGGCGAGCTTGTTCGAGGAACACATGCGATGGTTCTTTGGGAACCAGGTGAGTGACCGAGAACTAGCATTCGGGCGTGTGCTAGAAGTGACACACAGGCCTACCTGCTGTTCACGTTGGACAAGCTCATTGCTGCGTTCATCAAGCAGGTTGGAATCGAGCCGGTGAATGCTACGGGATGATACTAACGAGATTCGACGACGCAGGTACAGATTGTGCTATCAGACGGCAAGTCACAGGAGCTATTGACGATGCTACAAGATGTGCGCAAGGCTGGAAAGCTAGCGAACCAAGATATGATCCGATATCGTCGAGAGGCTGAGCGGCACGTGGGATCAGACGAGCATTTATATCGCATCGAATGGGTGGGTGCATGATTGCTAATTTTAGAACACGACCCTCATTGGAGATGGGCAGGACTCGCGACTGAAGAGGATGCACGTCCAGCTCCTCGAAGGCAATGACCCCAGCGCCGAGATTGACCGGTCTGCGCTAGGTCGATGGCGCGAGTATGTGGACTCGTATGTGCTGCAGCAGCCCACAGAGTGGATGCCGGAGCGCAAGGATGACGGGAAGGGTGCACTATTTTTACGCAAGTGGGTGTCCGTGAGGGGATGGACTCAGTCGCTCGCTCGCTAATCGGATGGACTGAAATAGGTCGCTGTCGGCGGACGAATCGACTGTCGCACGCAGCGAGATGAGGATCCGGATAAGTCTGCGGACGTACAGGCTGTTCTACGAGGCAGGGACGGAGGACGTGTTTGTGCAGAGACGGAGTAGGGAGGACGAGAAGGTGTTGCAGGAGCGGGTGCGGAGACGGAACGAGGAACGACGACGGTGCCGGCTACTACAAGATTGACGGTCTGCAATATCGCCTGATGGCGTGCCGTGGAAATAGCCGGGGTGCCTATATCCAAATATGGATATGATGGTTTCGAATGAATTATTTTTTGCATGGAATAATTTTTATTCTTACTTAAGCTGCTGGCATTCCCGCCCACGTCGTTGGGTGTCCCTTGCTCTCCCTCAGCTCTGTGGCCGACGACGAGCTGGCCGTTTTGCGCGACCGGCGAGGACACATCTTGCTGACGGGGCGCTGTCGCGACGCTGTTATTTGCACCATCGAGTCTCTCCTCGGCTCGGTCTCCGCATTAAGCCACGCCGTGTCCGCAAGACTCTCTTGGCACGTCTTCTGTGCTTTCTCGTATCATGGCCAAGCCAAAACATGGCCGGTGGAACAGCTGCCCCAGACAATCATTTTTCTCTTCAGACTCCTCTACCTATTCCCACTCGCGTGCCTCCTCCCGTCCCTTGCCACGCTCCCCCTCCCCGGCCGTCCTCTCTGTCCTTGCGGTCATCGCCGCAACACCGTCTGTTGTTGCAGGCAGCCCCCTCTCCAGATCTCCTCCTTCTTTCCTTTGCCCGTTTATTGAACGTGATGATATTGCCACTTCCTCGAATGTCTACCAACCTCCCCCGCCTACGTCCGCACCCGTTCCTTCCACTTCCACAACATCCCCATCCTCATCCCCTACACCACGCGCAAATCATCTCCAACGTCACGTGATTGCGGATAGATACGTCGAAGGATCCGACAGTCTTTGGCGGAAAACCGATGCGTGGACTTTGTACGGCTCAACGGTGAGTGCGACCCTAACTCGGCAACTCTTTCCTGTCCCAACATGTCCTTCCAGTATTGCTCTAGTTTGACGGTTGCGAGCACACCTAGCTCACAATCTCAGCCAATCACCCTTCAAACGTCTAGTGCTGCCTCTGCTTCTCCCTCTGCTGCAGTGGCATTTGATGCCGCAGCCTTACCCGCAGGATGGGATAACACAAACAGTTCCAGCTCTAATACCGAGTCGACCATCATTCTCGCTCTAGCCATCGTTTTGGCTGGTTCTATATGTGTTTTCATGATTGGCTGTCTCGTTTGGAGGAGGCGGAAGAAAAGGATGAAGGATATAGAACGCAAACTTGGGAAAAAACACAGCGCCGATGATGATTCCCGGGACACTGAGCAGGAGCAAGATACTCAGGGGAAAATGCGCATGTGGGCAAAGGCCAGTGCTCGCTGGAGATCCAATATTCGTCAATCAGCGCGTAGGCGGAGAAAAAGACCCTTGGGCGCTTCCACAGTCAACCGACCTACATCGCCGACGTATGGTGATCCACAGGTGACTGTCGTTTCCCCGTCTCGTCGGAGTTCGTTTGCAGCCGAGGATCCAAGTCCCTCGAGACTGGACGTCATATTGCATCTTGATGACGATTCGACCGAAACACCCGCCATTCAGCGCGACCTCCCTCGCGCTGTGTCGCCTCCCGCTTATGGAGCATCACTTGCTTCTGGATTCCCCCGCCCGTCTAGCTCCACAGTATCTAATCCAAGTCCGACACCACCAGACCACCCCCATTCAGTCCAGCTTGGTGACCACTCTCCCCTTAGAGACGATGAACCACTTCCCTATCTGCCTCGAAGTGATGGCCATATAGCCACCGATGACAAGGTGCAACTTGCCCGCATTCGACTGCTAGCAAGCTCACCACCCAGTGTGCGTGACGCAGTCGTGAGTGCAGGCACGATACCACCGGTTTCTGCCCCAGAGTGGCACGAGGTGGAGGACGATGACTTGGAGAACTTGGGAGCGGACATGAGCGAAGCATCCATATCTTACTTTGGTTTACCCCCCTCCTTTCCCTTGCCTCCTTCCAAAGCCGACGTGTCTCTTGGGTATCTGGAAGACCAGCCTCTCCGCTATGGAGAGGGTGGCGACATCTCAGAATCCTTTCCCATTTCTGGGCCTTCAGGATCTTCCTTCGGAGCTTTCCCAACTGCGCCTCCTATCGACTACCCTGGACTAGAGCCATCTGCGCCTTCCCTAGAAGGTGAAGATGATTCATTTCGGGATTGGGACGTCCCCGGACTTCCCACCTCGGCGGACGAGGGTTGCTCCCTCGTTTGCGAGTCAGAATCATCCACACCCCCAAGTATATCTGCTACATCACCCTTTTCCATCCTGCCTTCACGGAGGCTTACCCCCAGAGATAGTATACTCCCTCAATATCATCCTTGAGGTTTTCGCAGGCTCGGGACAATATTCAAGGACTTGTCTACTATGTATAAGTACTGATACAAAGTCGCTAATTTTCTTGCGGAGTGTCCTTGGTCTTGGTCACGTGAGGTCCTTGCAGTGTGAAAGTCTTTAGTGTGTCGGCAGACCCTGTTTTCATGGTGCCAGTCCTGCAGTCACCACCACTATGGGGAAATCTCAGAAGAAACGGACGATGCGCAGGCATAATCCGATGAGGGTTCCAGACTCACATCTACCCCACAGTCTTGCATCTGTCGAGTGTTCCGCCACAAAGAGAGAGGCTATCTTACCGATCATCCAAAAGGTACGCCTTTCGTATTCAAGAGATCCATCGTCCGGTATAGTCACGCGACACAGATGGAGAGTCCTGATGGATCGGAACGCAAATGGGCATGTGTCGCGACGTCTAACCTCATACAAAACGACCCATCCACCCGGAGATTACTGCAGGGTAAAAACGTGGTTGGGGCTTTGATTACTCGCCTGTCGGATAGTGAAGAGGAAGTGTGGATCGAGGCCGCTGGCACTCTACGGTTTGCAAGGTCAGTCCTCTCCCGGCCACCTTTGACCCTTTACATTCTAGAAATCTCTGTGTCGATGGTGGATACGACATTTGCGCGGAGATGTACAATAAGAATATCCTTGCCCCACTGAGGATATTTGTGCCGAAGGTATGTGCACAGCATCACCTAAGACCTCAGCTTCATCAAACTCTATGGTCTAGATATCTATGGCACTTGCTCAACTTCTCGAGTCCCCCAGAAATGCCCCAGAGAACACCAAAAAGGTGGTGTTCGAGTTTGCTGACAACGTAATCACTATATTGTGGTGTCTGTCGTAAGCACCTTTACCTCTCAATGTACTTTTGTCTCAGGTTGGTCAGGGAGACTTCCAACAAGGCTCTCAATGCAATCAACCAAATCAATCTTATCCCATTTTTAATGTCTTTCTTGTCGTCCCGTAACGGGTTACCTATATCCACTGTAGTTTCAGCAGGTGGACCTTTCTCGTCCACTCTTTACTTTCCACCAAGCTAACTGGTCTCACGCAGCACAAAGTCTATATGTTCTCACAGACGATAATCAGGCAGCTATAGATGAAGTTCGCTCTGATGCTGGCTATAGCTCATGTCTGCTGGACATTATCGGCGAGCGTGATCCTCACGGAAAGTCAACAGATCTCTCCGGAGATCGTTTCGAGACTCTTAAAGTCTTGTGCTGTGGTGAGACCCTTCGTATTGAAACGCAGAGTATCATAGGTCGACCTGCGAGCAGGTGTTATTAGCAATGTATCGCCACTGCCGCCGCCCAGTGCTGCTTCCGGCATCAACGTTAATATCGATCTTTTGCTTCCTGTTTTGCGACCTGTCGTTTCTTCAGTGGTTCTAGATGAAGTGGCGCAACAGATTCAAGACCTTGTGACTCGGCAGGTTAGTTAACCCACGAAGCGCCAGATTATACCTGAAAATTTCTCAAGGCAAACGACCTGCCACGTATCGAGAAGTTATCTCTCAAAAACACACCAAAATCAGACCACAAGTCACTAACAGAATTAGATCTAGAACGGTTGGAAAACAGACTGAGGACAATCCAGCTTGCTCTTGAGATTTTGACAGGAGCATGTGCAACACTGCCGGATCCCGTTTCGAGCATCTCGACAGATGAAAATGACGAGAATCTGGAAGGTACGGACGTCTCGATCCCTCCGACAGTCGAGTAATCATCTTAGACGAGGATGTAGAAATGGGAGGCGACATGCTCGAAGAGATGTCACTGGATGAAGACACACGTGCAAGCGAAGATACGAAGCGATCCACTACGGCTCGGATTCCTGAACTAGTACAGCCTCTTCTAGCTCTAGTCCAGCCAACGATCCTTTCCTTCCCGCCCCCATCCAGTACGTTAACTCATCCCCCGGCAACTTCAGCACTCTGTGCCATCCATGTATGCGCCTTCGAATGTCTTAATAATATCTTCCTTTCGCTTTCTGCCTCTCCGAATGCGCAGCTCGCTGCGGACGAACATGCTGGACGTCATGTTTGGGCGGCAATATGGGCCGCACTGTCTAAAGTTGGATTTAGCACTGCTGCAGGGCAGGAACGCGAGAGAAAAGCATGGGAAATTGGCGTCGGCGTCCTTTGGGGTGTTGGGAGGATCTGGAAGGGCAAATTGGTGAGGGATGCAGTCGGCATACGTGTCCAACCTCAACTATCATTTAGGTACCAGTAGATCAACAAGCCCAGATTCTGATGAACGTCTGCGAGGCGAGTACGGAAACCCAGGTGCAGGTGAAGTGTATTGGCGCGCTGGAATGCCTGGCACAATACCCGGATTTCGTACAGTCAAATCGGGTACGTTGTTTGGTTGATTGTACCAAGTTGTCCGCTTCACATTATCCATAGACGATAGCTAGCTACCTTATTTCCATCTTACCGACTGCGACGGTGCCATCAACCAAATGCACTGAGTCGCTCCTCCAAGCAGTCTCAGCTCTGATCGATATTTATTCGGACGAGAGGCTTGCGTACGACATCAACTTTAGGGATGGTAGATTTCTGGAACGCCTCGATGAGAGTGTCGACGGGTTACGGAGAGCGGTGAGATCCATTGATCGTCGAAAGGAAGGAGATCTGAGGCTGAGAGGGGAGGAAGTACGAGATAACTTGGTAGCGTTCGTGGCGTACAGGAGGGCACTTTTGAGTGTCCGCCCATAAATGGTAACACGCTCGAAAAGGTAGATGGTCCGTGCGCGGCTGGGAGGGACATATAAGCGGGGGTCGAGAATCGATTGAGCTTCATACTTACCTTGATGGCGTATGCCCTTTCAAGTATCTGGGTGTGCGGGCCGCGGGGATCTTCCATAGCACGGCGACCCTGTCCACACAGAGGGTAACCGTGGCTTGTATGAGCTTCGGCTCATGCACTGTCTCAATATTTTCCAGTCCTGCCATGGCCACTCTGGCTGGGCAGGCCATCTTTTTTTGTCCCTGCCCCTTCCTAACCCTAACCCTAGTATCCAAAATGTATTAATAATACTATCAATGTGAATTACATCATGCTGGTACAGCCACTGTTATGGCGCATCAGTTGTCTGGGACGACATGCGTGCTCTGAACCAAGGCATGAAGCACTCAGCCTGTAGTCTGCACACTGTGAATCAAACGACTCACCTTGTTACCGTCGAATGGACTCATGCCCGCAGCAACTCGGCTCCCTGCAATCAGAGCACTCCAGTCAATGATGTCCCACTGGTTGATACCTGCCAATTTCTGCTCTTGGTGGATGGACCTTGCCGTGAGCATACGTTGGTGAGCTATATCTATCACCGGCATTGGACAGTTGAGTTCAGCGGTGAAGCGACGAATGTGCCTGGTCAAGATCGTCAGCATTTGAGCGATGCACATTATCAAGCACCACCACTAACACCGAATCTTTGATTCCTCCATCGATAGCGAAGCCGTCGGAGCCGTCGAACCGGTCGTTCACCATGCGTTCGCCGTAAGAGATCAAACTAGTGTCCTCCAAGTCGAGCAGGTCAAGTCTCGAAAGGATTCAGTGCCTACCTAGGAGCAGGCATTATATCTGCATCGTTTAAGTCACGCCGTGCTCACACCTTCGACAGACGTACCTTTGATGAGGTCATACACCGTGTGGGCTCCAATTCCCGATTTCTCGCCGAGGGTCAAAGTTTCAGCAAGCAGCTCGTTGGCACCCAATATCATGCCATTCCCAATCAGTTTGACAGCGGGGGCTGAGGGGGTCATAGAAAAAGTGCTACAGCAAAATGTTGCAGCGACCTACCTTGCTCGATATTACCGCCAAGGTCGATGACCTTCCTGCCTACGCCAGGAACCATGAGATATGCCACCTCCTTCTTCGACCGGTAGTCACCGCTCATCGCAATCACAAGCTTCCCAGCCTCTGCTGCGAGGGGTGGCCCAAACACCGGGGACGCCACAAATCTGCAGTGCTCAAAGCTGGTGATAAGTTTATCAATGTCCCCTGCGGATCTGTTATAAACATTCGTCTATCTCACGGTCCATAGGAAGATGCTTGCCGGCAAGCGTAGGATAGATCTTTCATGGATCAGATTTGCTGGGGATGGAGATCTGGGATCGACTCACAGTGCTCGTGTCAACGAAAATCTTTGGTTTCGTAAGTGGCATGTCCTGAAGATACTGCTTGGTCGTCTATAAAGAGAAAAGAAGAACAAACATACAGAAAGAGCTCGCGCGAACTCGTCGTATACGCTCCGCACAGCGGCATCGTTGGCAAGATTGGTAAAGACAACATCGCACTCGGTGGCCAGCTGAGTTGGGCTGATAGCCACCTTTGCAACCGAGGAGCCGACCTGGTCGACAAGTTTCTGGGCCTTGGCCAAGGTACGGTTATACACTAGGACGGGGGTCGTGCTAGTGTTTGATCGTGATTGACGAGATATAGCAATGTTACAAGCCATAAAGTAGCCCATGGCACCAAGGCCATACCATCCGATCTTGAGGGGATGAGGCTTTGGGGTGGCAGGGCGGGAAAACGGAACTTCGCCAGACTGCATGGTATGGGGCCTCGAAGTGTCTGACGCTGGCATGTGGGTGTAGGTGCTAAGCCGGCTAATCAGCGCGAAATAGATCTGGTGCACAGCGTGAGAATTTTTGATAGGCAATTTTTTAAAAAACCATTCGCAAAGCCTGGTGGTAGGCCTTCGAGACGATAAGTACGGGGCACCACTAATCGTAGTACTTTGGTAGGTACTCAAGAGATCGACGCATACGACCACGTGCCACAAGGTCACGACTCACGTGATATCTTCTAGTGGTGACCCGTCGTAATTACTACCACAGGCATCAGTCAAGCCGCATTGGCCCGCCCTGTTGGTCGGCCCTCCTGCACCCATACCATGCAACAGCAGGTTCACCCCACGGAGCACAAGGGCACTTTACTTCCAGGCCAGACGATCTCTGTCAACAAGTACAGTGTCCAGGTGGAGAGGTATCTCAGCCAAGGTCCTCGTTAATCTTACCTTGCTGTCCCAATGGTTGAACGTCGTTCTCCAGGTGGTTTCTCCCATGTCTATCTCGTGAGGACTGCCACGCCCGTGTATAATACGACCCATCACGTCCTTAAACGCATTGGTGTTCCAAACGAAGTGTTTCTTGCAGAAGTCAAGAAGGAAGTTGACATCATGGTGCGCAGTATGATTGCAAACCGCGTGTCATCGTTTCATACCATGGTATCAGAGGATCTTGAAGGGGCATCCTAACATCGTTCACCTCGTTGATGCCGCATGGCATAGAATGCCCAACGGCCAATACGAAGTCTTTATTCTCATGGAATATTGTTCAGGTATCTAGTGTTATGTTTTACATCCAGAAGTCTCATTTCAACAAACTCTAGGCGGAGGTATTATCGACATGATGAACAGGCGTCTTAGGGAACGTCTCACCGAAGCAGAGATCCTCCAGATCTTTGTTGACGTCCTGGAGGGTGTTGCTGCTATGCACAACTTACGACCGGCTTTACTACATCGCGACCTCAAAGTAGAAAACATTCTCCAATCATCCAGTACCTCCTTCAAGCTGTGCGATTTTGGATCGGCAACGCCAATTGCGCCCCGTCCTCCGTCTACAACACAAGAGATTAGAGCACTTGAGGCTGATCTTAATCGCCACACAACTCTTCAGTATAGGCCTCCTGAAATGATAGATCCACATCTTCGCCGTCCTATTGATGAAAAATCGGATGTCTGGGCTTTGGGAGTGTTGCTCTACAAGCTCTGCTACTACACGACTCCGTTCGAGGAGCACGGTCCTTTGGCTATCTTGAACGTACAGTACCGGATTCCACCTTATCCGTTATACTCTCCCCAGATGGTTGGTTTAATCAGTACGTTGGTCCGTTGATCTGTCCTGCCTCGGCTCATTTTTCCGTGCATTGTAGTGTCGATGCTCCGCGAGCATGGTACCCAACGCCCATCCGTGTTTGAGCTCCTAGTTCAAGTTCATCGCATGCGCGGCACCAAATCTCGCTTTGCGTATCACGTTGTATCACAATCACTCTCACCCCGAGCCCCCCAGCCCCAATCCTCCATGGATGGTCTGGTGTCGTATCGGCCGTCATCATCGGCTGCTACGCAGCGACCACCGCCAGCGAAGAATACGGGAGTTCAGGCGAGGGACAAAGTATTAGAAGCCATCGCTCCTATGCGACGCGGTCGTCCGTCTTCCTCTCAGCCTATTATATCCGACACATCGAAACCACCTAGTCCGATCAGGGCACCGCCGGAAGCAACAAAGCCGTCAAAGATCGATCTGTTGGGTGACCACAGTGCAGAGGAAGATGAGGCGTGGAAAGCGGCGAAGAACAGTGTCCCAAGTGACGACAATATCATGGCCCCCAGTTCCAGTGGTGCCGTGATGTCAGCATGGAAGTTAAAGGGCAGCGCGCGCGGTGAGCCGGGCACTTCATGGAGCCCCGGATCTCTTCCTTCGAGGGTGACGGATAGCGATGTACGTTTACCGAACAGTTTCGGCGACAATTTTGCGGAAAGCCTATGGAATGCGTATGATAGTAACAGGGTGGGCCCTGGTGCAACTCCTACCTCGACTGGGAAAGCGCCTCCGTCGAGAACCGCACCTCCTGCAGAGAGGTCTCGGACCACGAAGCTTATCATTTCCAAAGGAAAAGATGCCTTCGAGGGTCTCGGCCTGACATCATCCGTACTTCCTGCACCAACCCTGGGTGAAGCGCGCAAGCTGAGGACTGGGCTGGCGTCGGTAAACACTTACAATCGACCCACTATCTCACATACCCCTTCGTCGATGGCGACAAAGCCGAAGTCTACCACTGCCGGCGTGAAACCTGCCCCCTCACCTCGTCCATCACTCTCGCATGCGAATTCGTCATGGAGGGCCAGCCCGGCGATTCAACCCATGTCAAGTTCGTCAACCACCCCTGGAGTTTCTCATATTGGTGATTTTTCTGTGGAGACGCGGTTTCCATCCCTTGAGGAATTGGATGCCACCATGACCTACTCCCAGAAACCGAATCGTTATACCACCCAACCACAGACACATCTTGGGGACCAAAATGTTATCGATCTGTCAATGCCTTCATCCTCTTCGGTACCCCTCCGCTCACAGCTTCAGCGATCGGCTGCAACTTCCACGATGCTCCAAAGCAGTAGTCGTTCCGAGCGAGCCCTGGCCCGTGTGACAGGGGAGTCGTCCAGGGCTTTAGTAGGTTTAGAGACCGGAGAAGGCATCGCACTAGCCAAACGTCATGGCGGTCGCCCACCATCACGGTCATCATCGAAACAGGTAGAGACCATTTCCTCCAAGCCCTTGGAGACACACGACTTGGTCGATTTGACTGGTGACACTACCGATGCATTCTCAGCTCCACAGAAGGCGCACGACGACAAAGACTGGCTGACAGGAGATATCGACACTTTTGTATCGCCAGCGAAGGACCATGAACTCTCCGATACGAATCTTCCAGAAACACCCGTGTTGCGTGAATTCACCAATAAGCGTTCGTCCTTCGTCGAAGAGAACAACATTCATATACAATCCCCGCAAGAAGCTATCACCAGCCAGGAGTTGCCTGAACATGTCCTCCTTCGGGCGTCATCCCCTTCTTCGGTCAGAAAAAACTCGCGGCGGTCGCGGTCCATGGAACGCCAACGAGGGACGAGCCTGAGTTCCATCCACAAAAACCCCGCGCTCTCGAACCGACTTCCTCATATCTCATCGACACGCTCTTTGAATACTAGCCAGGACTCGCCCGTGGGATCGGCTATTCGCCGTCCATCCTTTGATCGGTCTTCGTCTTCGGACAATCGGAAGACACGACCAACGTTGGAGTCTTCGCAAGAGCGGAAGGAACAGAGGATGTCTTCGAGTGACGAGGAGAGCCCCGAGGATGCTGTCAGAATTATGGCATCTAAACTGGTTGAGAAGTCATCCGGCTCAAGGCATAAAGGAAGGCAGAGTTCTGTACACGACTTGGTTGACTTGTGGGGTGGTGGCGTTGTTCAGACAAGAGAGAGGCGGAAGGATGCTATTTCGAGTCCGCCCACTGATCCCCCTCACGACTCTGTAGTGAAGTCACACAAGAGTCGATCCATTGCTATTCCATCCTCCACGAAGCTCAACATGGCCTCACCGCAACATCTACAAGCTCCGAGCTCTGGGGCAATCGAGGTACCACGATCACCCACCAAGTCACCGAATCGGCGCTCCCCAAATTCCCACACAAAACAAATGTCGACGGTGCACTCGAATCCCGGTACGTCAGCAGCAGCCTCTCGGGGTCGCCCGCAGTCTCTTGTGTTCCCAATGTCGAAGTCTACCTCTGAGGGGAAGTTGGACACACCTGGGACGCCCTCTGGCCTGTCTCCCCCCCAAGATGGCTCTCGTGTGGGCGGCTCCCGCCGACCGTCCATCACGGATATGGTCCAGAGATATGAGGCCATCGGAAAAGTTGCACCCCCTGGCACCCTTCTGCCTCCCAGATCACCTATCGCACCAGCAATGTCATCAACGATTACAGGACGAACTTTGCAACCTCTGCATTCTCCTATGGGTTCCAAGTTCTCCCCTTCTCGAGTTACTGCTGCATCCGATGATCCTGCTTCAGCTGTTGACACTGATAAACGTCAGTTACCGTTGCACTCGAGGCCGGACTACACGGGGCCAACAGACAAGTGGGCGGATGCGCTCAGAAATCAGAATTTGATTTCGGGATTGCCCACAATGTCATCCAGTAAACTGTCGTCATACAGTTCTGCCCATGGGGGGGGTGTTGATAGTTTGCCCTCTGCTGCGTCTCTTGCCGCAAACGGTACTGGGCCGCCGGATGAGGATGCACGGTCGTCGTCTCCTGAAAAGCCCTATCAAGGTGTCGGTAGACTGATTGATCAGTGGCAGAGAAAATCAGAAGAGGCTTCTCGCGGACCCGCTCTAAGACGGGGGCTTACCACGAAGCGAGCTGGTCTCACCGGTGGGGGTGTCAGTCGGGATTGACCATCGTAAGGCAGCATATTTCCATTGGAAACAATTTCTCCTATTTATAAGCGGGACAGGTACAATGGATCATGAGTTCCCTGGAGATACCCTCGCTCAGACCCCTAGATTGATCTCAAGATGTTTAGTTAGTCACTCTGTTACAATTCTAGCGCTGAGACAGAACGCAGGGCACCTTTGCGGAATGTTGCTCACATACTCCCCCAGCCACCGTAACTGTAGACCACTCCATGTCTTCATCGACCTTGCATCCAGACAAGTGCGGATTTCAGGCATGTTTGCACGATCCACGCACGATTGTCCACTAGGAACACGCAGCTACCATGCGTGCCTCCCTAGTATACGAGAGGAGCCGACATAACTTGCCAGTGTGAATCTCTCTTATTCTATGTCTGCTCGCATCGACTTTGGCAGAACCGCCACCTTGCTGCACTCGAGTCGGCATGCGAGAGCATAAGTCCTGAAAGGATGCTCTGCGGAGGGACAATGGGCTGACAGGCTCCTCCAGCGCCATGCAATGAATGTACCCCATCTCGTATTTATGTGCAGTGCCGCTCGATACTGTTGACATTGGACCGTCCTCCGGTGTAAATGAGCGGATCCTGGCAACGATGAGCCGATGCCATACAGCTACACACGTACTCGCTGGCATCCGCCCCATCCTCGGCCTTGGGTCGAAAGCTTGATAGTACAAGTAAGCGTAGCTTGATCACGGCCATACCGCATTCTCAGGGTACGACTCAGTTGGGTTGTTTCCGTTTCCCCAGCGGTAGCGCGGGGGCTGGTAAACTGTCGCCAGAAACTTGCCGACGTGTTCGCATGACGCTTTTTGTAGTCATGAAAAAATAGCTAGTACTACAAGTCTTTGGGAAACAAGGAATATCTGATGCACGCCATATCGGCTCACCGCGCTCGCATAGCCGCGCTCGATATCAAGGGCATTCATCAAAGCCACTGGCATCAGAGCTTAGCCGACGGTGCGAGGCGGCAAACGCTGCTCGTGCAGCATCTCTACCTCTGCCAATCTCCCACGACCGACCGTCGGCTCTGTTTCCATGGACCAACTCGGTGTCGCCGGTGATCCCGAGCTCGAGAGCGACGGCATCTGCGCGGGCCAGGTTCGATTCGTTTGGATGGATGAATATGTTCTCTGGCTTGGACCTCGTGCGGGGGACGGAATGTCGTCTCCGAAACGAGTCGCTGAGCAGTGGCTCTTCCACCCTGAAGAAGAGGAGGCCGTCAGCTTCCGAGCTGGTGGATCACGTGTACGCACTGCCTCTCCAAGTTTGTTTCTTGGAATTCGACATATTCGATGGCGAACTGGCCCAAGGACAGCGTGATCACCTGAAGAGATAAATCGAACTCGTCCCTTCGATGGATACTGTCCCCTTACGACGATAGCGATGGCTCTAGGGGGCACAGTCATGGCCGAGTCCAAACCCCATCGGAAATACGCACCCTAGCTGATTTGACATCGCTATGAGCATGTACAATCTACGCGCCATGAGTCGGTCCTAACGCGGGGCAGCGGTGCTCCACTTACAATCTGAAAAAGGTGACGAACCCATACAGTGTGCTTTTCCAAGCGGCAGTCGCAAGCCG
The DNA here is from genome assembly GCA_038089935.1 of Boletellus emodensis. Classification (NCBI taxonomy): domain Eukaryota; kingdom Fungi; phylum Basidiomycota; class Agaricomycetes; order Boletales; family Boletaceae; genus Boletellus; species Boletellus emodensis. The sequence goes on along the minus strand of JBBPLU010000074.1, from coordinate 5,468 downwards.
CGAGTGCCGCACTGCGCTCGGTTGTACGTTTTTATTCAAGACGACGGTCAGAAATCTGCGAGGAGGATGGTGAGCGCGACGGTGGCCGCAGAGGGAACGGGCGGATGGCACCTCTCGACGAGGCATACGGTGCCGATGACGAGGCTGCTCAGGATGAATGACCAGAGGGAGTGCAGGCGCAGGAAACGAAAGAGGATGTGTTCCCCGAGGAAATCGACGTGGAGATAGTCCACCCAACCGTCCATCTCGTGCGTTGGGAGGGCGAGCTAGCCAACGTGCGACACCGGGTATCCACACCATTATGTACATCCGACGTATCTCGGTAGCTTAGGTCGCCCAGACGCCATCAGTATGGGCTGTAGCGCCGGTCCGTCGCGCGGAAGTAAGCGCTGCCGCTTCACTAGCCTTCTGCTCCCTCCACTCGCACGAGTCCCGGTATTCGCATGTGCTAGTAAATGCCGTCAGGCCTGCTGTTGCCACGGGCACGTACGCCAGCCACTCACAAACACCGACCTGTTTGGCGGATACTCACCCCTCTCGCAGGGCGGGCACCAAACCACCACTGCAGGACGTCAGCAAGGTGTGCATCAAGTTCAGCATCGTCCATTCTGAACTCCCTTGTTCCAATAATCGGAGACATGTCGACAGTGGCACCGTTCCACACCTGCTCCTCTGGAGGCATCACGACTGATGTCGTCTCATCGGCCTCAGGGATGTCTAAGTTGTACGAATGTCAATGCCGAGTTCAACACCTTCAAGCACAAGCTCCCACTTCGTTTCATATCCACCTGCTGCGGTTGCTCAGTGGGTGTCCGAGTACCACTGGTCGCTAGCGACTGCTGAATTGCCCAAGCCAGGGCGGGATCAGCGTATTCAGCGTCTGACGAAGAAGCAAGGTCCTCCCAGGTGGTAGGTGTGCAGTCGTTGGATGGCTTGTCATCGTGTGCCTCATGATGAACGACCTGGCCCGTCTCGCCGAGGCTCTCTTCGATAGCGCGAGCAAGGTCCAGCTCTTCTTGGGGTACGAAAGCTTCAAGGAGGTCTTCTATATCTGCTGGCTCTGTGGCCTTGCGTTTCTCTTTCTCTCGTTTGTGTGCCCACATTGACTGACGATAGACGAGTTGCAGCTGTGGACTGACACCAAGGAATCCAGGACGACTTCGTTGCACAGTAGAGATCCACTCCCAAACCAAACGGTCGAGATGTACATTGTGATCCGCAGAGTCATGTTGGCGTTGCTCCCAGGCAATGTCTTTCAAGAATTGTGCCGAAAAGGGCTTTGTGGGATTGAGGTCCAGACGACTCCACAGTCGATCAAAGTCGAATGCCTCGGGTTCGAGAAGAGAGGCGAGCATGCGATAATACAACATGAGCTGGAGGCGTGACGATAGGGCATCTTCGTCCAAAGGTATAGTCGGGGATCGGCGCGTCTTGTAATCGACGATGCGCAACTCGAACAGGTCACCAGAAGCATGACTCGATGATACGCGACACGAATCCTCGGCCAGCGCAGGAGAGACGATTTGCCTCGCCGGTGATGACGATCGCTGTTTCAGGTACGGTGGGGAGCCGGGAGGTGCGAACGTGGGTCCCGATGAAATGACCTGCTCCTGTGTTGTCTGAGGTGGGGGTAAATAGAGTACCTCGTCCTTGAAGACGGATCAGGAAGAGTGATAGCAGTAGAGAAACGACACACAATGATGCCTAGAACAACCTGGGCGTGCGTAATGGTGAACACGGGTAATTCCCTCTAGTGGACCGGTGAGGTGATGAAGAAACAAAAGGGAGAGACAGATACGGTGATGCCACTAGCGACTAGTTGAGTGAAGCCGTCGATGAGCTGGACAAGTCTGCGTAGCGATGAGAAAGGAGCGGGCGCGGTAGCAGGTGACTGACCGAAGACCGAAACGCTCCTCGTCTGAGACGACATGGACGACGACTTTTACGGGGTACAACTCGTTTTCCAAGGCCTTGTGAACGGACTGGGTATCTGGGTGAGAGATGGAGGAGGCTCTGGATAGAAAAGCATGCCTTGCCGCGCCTGAGTCTGCGGTCGTTTGCTTGAGCGACCTGCTGGTGAACGCGTATTTGCTTTCCGCTTTTCGAGGTGAACGCAGAGGGACGGAGATGCACGGGCTTGTTGCGCATTCCATAGAGGCTGTACTCATACTGTACTTCGCACCTGGAGGGGGTGAGCCGGGGAAGCAAGGTGGGCGGGTACGCACCAGAGGGGCGCGACGAGGTCGGTGACCGCGAGGTGCTTTTTCCGGGAGAGAAAGTGGGTGAACGGACTGTCCCGGACGGGGGTGGGATGGGCTCGGGCCAGGAGGGCGTCCACGTCCCGCAGATCCTGCTCACTGAATTCCGAAAAGTCGTACTCGTCGTACTCGTCAGACTCGGACATGTCGTCGCGCGTATGGAAACACATCTCGTATGGACTTGTATCACGTCGGATCCCTCTCCTCAACACCCACTCATCCCGTCTTGCTCCAAAAGCGCCGTGATTGCATTCGAGACCAACAGGCTTTGCTCAGACCCCAACATCAATCCCTGTTCGACGCACTCCTGCAACTGGGCCTCCAAGAGTCGTCTTCCGACCCCACATCAGCACTGACGTAGCGCATCGTCCCGCAACTCACCGCAGCTGGTTGACAAGTGTTCCAATCCGTGGCCATGCTCTCAACTTGACCCTGTTCTCTCCGTTCCCGACAACCAAACCTCCACCGATGTAGTTCACTGATACGGAGCCACCAAAGAGCAGAAGGGCATACATGGGTATCTGACGGCGGATCCGTCACCCATCACGGTCAAGCATATTCACCATACCTCGGTCGCACCCCTCACAAAGACCTTTGTCGTCTGCTGCATCTGGAAATAAGCCAAAAACGGTGATTTCCACCTAGATTCGCCAAACAGCACGGACGACGGGTGCAGAAACACCCGGCCGTGCCTTGGGTCGTACATCTTGTACTCCTTGGCCGTGTTCTCCCGCTGTACAGTGCCAGCCTGCACCTTGTCGAATTTGATTGCAGACGAGGGCAGATGTACTTGCACGACACGCGGCCATAGCCCCCCGACGATGACAGCCTTGACCAGATTCGTGTTCGCACTGTTGACATTGAGGTTCAAAGCGTCTGGCGTGGACGAAATGGCCGTCAATCCCGTGTCCAAAAGTGCGCAAAATAAATCTTGACGGAGTGTCGTTATCTCGCGAATGGCATCCGTCGAAATGAAGTTCTGTAACAATTCTAGCGTTGCGTCACCCCTGGACAATGGAACGCTCACTTGTTCGCAAAAATCCCTCCATGTGCCCCGAGACTCGCCATCGGAGCGGAGTCGCATGCATTCATCATATGCATGGACGTCGGTCAGGAGATCGCTGTTGTGTTTATCGAATCGAAGCCTCGCCCTCATGACAAGTACATGAGTACGAGTATAAGTCAAGACACGAACAAATGACACACTGTGTGGCTGCTTCGCGCTTTTCCAAAGGAACGACAAACAAGGGTTTCGAGGACAGACTTGCGACTATTGTGAGAACAGGGTTCAAACACCTTAGAATCAATCCCAGCACCAGCATCTTAATAAGATGGTCAGCATGTCCGCAGCTATCAAATCAACGAACAACCTTGCCCAGCCGCAGATCTAGGGGAAGCATGGCCTGGAAAAAAAATGAGAAGGTGGTTGCTTGACGGCATTTCATAGCTTGCCATATGACGTCCGAGAGCAGTGAGTCTACTCTTCTCGTCTACTGCCCCCAGCTCTTGCAGGGTAGACCATGCTTTGTCAATCGCCGATGCATTGGGGGGATCTATTGCTTTCTTTAAGAAATGCTGTAGATTTGACACAAGTCAGGTCTTGATATACACTGATAGGTGCAAGGGCCTGCCTGGACATCCTCATCTTCTCGCATGACTTTGGCAGTCAACGAAATACTTTCCAAAGGAACACGGAGAATCTCGGGTGTTGGGAAGGCTTTCATGTTTTCCTCTTGCTTCCGTGTATATAATTTGTAGCACACGCCAGGTTTTGTGCGACCTGCTCTTCCTCTGCGCTGTCTGGCAGCTGCACGAGTTATCCATTGCTCCGTCAGAACAGAAAGCCCGGTGTCTGAGTTGTAGCTTGTTTCCTTGACCTTTCCACCGTCAATGACGTAGATCACGTCATCAATCGTGATGGACGTCTGTCGAGTGCATTCATGAGCAGTTTAAAATGCCCCGGGGCTCTACCCACCTCTGCGATGTTGGTTGCAACGATTATTTTCCATTTTTTTGACGCCTTTAAGACTGCACGTTGCTCTGCACTGGCAAGGTTCGCGTGGAGTGGGTAAATATCCGCGTCACCCGCAGCAAGTACAGCTGAGACGGCGGTAATGCACTGTCGTATTTCCTGAACACCTGGCAGGAAGACAAGGATGCCTGCTGAAGTATCTGTAGAGGATATAATATTTTCAACGAGCGCAGAAATCAACTGGTAAGATCGGAATCAGACGTGCTATGCTCGGAAAAGAGCGCACGCACCTGGTAGTCAACGCGGTCTGCAGCTACAATGCCCCGAATGGAGCTTATGCCCCGCTCACTGAGGCCCTCCGACCTGAGTCTTTCTTCGTGTTCTCTATCTCCCTGTCCCTTGACGCCACGTCTAAACCCGGGGGGTGTATAGTGTATCAGGTCTATAAAGTCTTCGAGATACCTGATAGAAGTTTAGCCTAGCGCCAACATTAATTGTCTGAGGTGATCACCTATCCTCAACCGGGTGTGCGAAGCCTGGAATAGTGAGCACAGGTGCATCATCGAAGTACTCCACAAATATTTCGTGGTTGATAGTAGCAGACATTAGAACTACTCTAAGGGTGCCGTGTCGCGAGAGAAGTTCTCGTAGTTCCAGCAGAAGGAAATCACCGTCAATAGAACGCTCATGCACCTGTTAAGCTTTCTGTGATATCGTCTGACAAATTTCTCATGAGCAAAGCTTACTTCATCTACAACAACATGTGTTGTATTCTCTAGCTTGTCCCCAGAGGCAAGGCGCCTAAGAAGAACTCCGATAGTGCAAAACAACAACTTAGTTCGTTTGTCTTGTTTGGCTTCACCTCGGATGGCATAGCCAACCGAACCGTCCTCCGCCCGCTCTCCTGATACACGAGCCGCTACAGATATGGCGGAGATTCTTCGGGGTTGCGTGACGATGATAGATGCATTCGAGCCATGACCACTCTGGATAAGAGAGTCCAATATAAACTGGGGTACTGTTTGCTATGCGTGAACGAACCAGTTGATCGTAGAGATGGATGACGTACGCTGTGTGGTCTTGCCGCTTCCTGAGGGTACCGTTAACAACAACTACCGCCGACAGGAAATCAACGTAGCAGTCACCGGTCTCCCCAACGACAACAACGACTCTATGCTTGTTCAAAGCACTCAAGAGATGATCCTTTGCGGAAAACGCAGGGAGGCGCCGGCGAGAAG
>JBBPLU010000073.1:0-69155 GCA_038089935.1 Boletellus emodensis | reverse complement strand
TCAGGTGTACTTACATGACTGCCAGCATGAGCGTGTACGAAAAAGTCGATTGAACTGCATGAATGGCTCCACGTGGGATGTCGTGAGTGGGTGTGAATGGCGCAACGAGCTGCCTGCGCATCTCCACGGAACACTCCCCAGATGCTCCAACACTGTCTCTTTTGCCACCGCCAGACCGCGCCCCGCTTGACATCCTAGTCATCGTCACGTCAGAGGTCGCGAGAACGGGGAGTAGGTGGCCTGCATACTTAGCCCTCCAGCGTAATTCCCGATTGCGTCGATAGGCGGCAAGGCAACGTTCCAGTATGCAGAACAGAAACAACCCTGCGCAAGCCCCTGCGACAGCACCGCGAGATGAGGGATGCCAAGCTTTGAAGATAAGGTAATCCCCATCTCCAAAATGCAGCCATGGAATCATGTTCGCTGTCATGCTTCCGGACGAGTTGTCCATGTTCGTATCGATACCGGGGGTGGCTCGAGTTGAACGCGGAGGGAGATGATGTCGAGAGCCAAGGAGGGTGCCGTGACTGACAAACAGCTTGAGATAACCCAATTTAGGTATACTCAAGCTGTTTGTCAGTCAACACACTTTTCTTTCAGGGTGCTCCAGAGAGACGGTTTCAATTCCACACTCACCATGGCCTATAGCTAATAATGATGTGGGACTGTCGGATCACGTAGGGTACCTATGTCCCTGCCCTGGTAACACAGATACACTCACGACATCGCACGTGGAGCCATTCATGCAGTTCAATCGACTTTTGGGTGCTGTGGACTCGGGAAACCGAGCGAACCGATCCAAACCAGTCCACGGGGTAGCCCGGCTGCCGCCGCGGACATTCCCTGTTGCCATCGCCACTAGGTGAGTCAGGTGACGGTGGGATGCTGATGGGAAGGGTAGGCACCACTGGTGAAAGTATGGGAGGCAAAATTGCGATGATGCAGGGAAGAACAGAGCGGAAAGTTCGAGAAAATAGGAATGGAGACGACAGGTAGAGAGATGGCTGCATGGTGGATTAGGAGACACAACGGAGGGTGACCGGTGATGGGTGGCACGATGCAGTACAAGTGTTCCGAGAACTGCGCTCCCACTTGTGCCGTTTCGTGTCACCCCAGAGAATGCGAACAACACACCATCGAGTGGGTCGAGATGAAGATGGAGAGAACGATAGCGAGCTGCGGCATTTCCGCTCGTAAATTGCCGATTTGTATCATCAAGTCCCCTGGTACCCTGCTGACATCCAGCACGTGACGCTTCACTGCTGACCTCTCGCCAAATGCTCCGAACAGCACTCTACAACGCCTCGCGCGCTGCCCTCGTCCCCCGCAGGGTCGCGACACCTTCCTTACAGACACTTGCTCGATACCAGTCCTCCAAGGCCAATGATCCACAGGCTCTCAGAGCAGCGCGCAGACTCAACGACAAGCTGCAGGAGAACTGGAAAGGCCCAATTCTCACCTACGACCAGCTCAAGCCGAGGACTCTCAGCCCCAGCAGTGTATGGCCTCGTTTTTCTTGCCATTCTCCACCTTAGAATCCGCCTCTCCCTAGGATGCCTACCTTATCGACGTCCGAGAACCCGATGAAGTGGTGCAGGGATCCATTCCCTCATCTGTGAACCTCCCGCTCTCAGTGCTTGCCGGGTCCTTGAACCTGGACAATCAAGCTTTCCGTAGCCAGCATGGCTTTGACAAGCCAGGCAAATCCCAGGAGGTTGTTTTTTACTGCAGGAGTGGCAAGAGAAGCGCCTCCGCGTGTGATATAGCCAGGAGAAATGGCTATGACAAGTAGGTATTCCCCATCTTCCAACATATCGCTGTTCTCTGAGCATCGCTGCAATGCATAGTGTCGTCAATTACGAGGGATCATGGCTCGACTGGGTGTCCCGGGAGGGGGATGGCAAGGGTCCATCGGCCTAACTATCAATTCTCCCCTCGACTACCCTGTAGTACCTGATCACTGTAGTCAACACTCAATATCCGATGTCGACCTGATTGCACCGTGCAGCTTTGCTTCCTTCCGATCTATTCCGGACACGTTGTGCTTGGTTATTATTTATTGACGTGCCGTTTTGGTCTTTTCGTTGTACTGCTGCCGTCGTAATGCTTTCTCGTAGTATGTCTAGGCTCTCATCGCGACCAGCGCTGTCGTGCGCGCGGGGCGCCGTGCTCCTGTCAACGGTCAAGGCTGTCTCACTCCCCACCGACCGCTTCCCCAGGCGTTCTGCCAACGCGTCACAAGCTCACCTGTACAGGCGCACACTAAGTACGCCCGCGCCTCATGTTAATCACAGGTGGTAACTTTCCGTCCAGAGTACTTGCGCTCGATTCTTGGCCACTAATGTATCGTCGCAGTGAGCTTCCAATTGACCGGTATCATGCCCTTGCCGATGCAACCATGATATCCCTGCTCGAGCGACTGGAGGACGTTTTAGAGGGGATGTCCGACGAGGGTTTCGAAGTTGACTACCACGTAGGTTGCCGGTCCGCTCTGGTCCACGAGCTTGATGCAAGCGCAACCCTGACGGACATGATCGCAGAGCGGCGTGCTGACACTCAACCTTGGTTCGAACGGGACATACGTGATCAACAAGCAGCCTCCAAACAAGCAAATTTGGCTCTCATCTCCCGTCAGGTTTGTCCAGCTCCCATGATCAGGCACCCGTTCCTCACCTTTTGTTCCCTTTGGCACACCCCCAACGTTGCTACACGACGACGCGACTACGGTTTCCACACGTGCATGGAATGTGAACTCGGTGATACCTCGTTGGCATTCGCCTCGCTAACTAAATGGATGGTCAGCGGACCCAAACGGTATGACTACGTCCCGTCTACGGACGACTGGCGATACAGCCGGAGCGGAGAAGAGTTGGGTGCTCTTTTGGAGGGGGAGCTCAGTCGTGCATTCGGACTAAAGGTGAGACTGGGACTTGCACAGGCTTCGCAAGCGGTAGAGTAGAAGTCCTGAAAACAATTCCTGTCGCTCCTGCCGATTGTCGAAGCCGCTGGCAAGACGTATAGGTGTACATGATATGATTGCCGTGAGTACCATATGATATGCTGTACGTGAATACACTCGAGGCGATGTCATGACGAAACAGTGTAAAGTTGCTGCCAGCAGAACAGACGAGGGTGAGGGTGATTGCAGATAACCTCTGTCGTATGGTCAAGCCAAGGACTGTCAGGATGTCTTAGTTAGGGTCAGGGGAGTCCGGTGGATGGCATCCCTTCCACCTCACGTCTGCGTGAAAGGAACAGCGAACCCAGCAATCTGGAAGTGGTTCGGTGTGAGACTACCTATCATTAGGAGAAAGCATCATGCCTATTTGCGTCCTCATAACGTTGTCGCACGCGTTGAATTTCCTCGACGAGCCCCTTCTCCACGGACCGAATACGGCTTTGGTTTTCTAGCTTATCATGGGCAGCTTGTGGGAGTGCGGTGTGATAAGCTGACCCATCGGGTCTCTCCTCCGCTACAGAGTCTCGAACAAGTGTGTGGCGGGTTGAGCTTGGACGCTGGTCCGAAGGTGTGTGAAAAAACAACAGCCTGTGTTGATTAAGGACGTGCAGTTCGTGGAGGAGGCTGTTTGTGTTCTTGTACTGATCTGCTGCCGCTGAAGGAGGTAGCAGGGGCCCGGTCATGTCGCAAACATCTTCTATCCAATCCTCTTCATCGTCGCTCTCCCCATATAAACCAGCAGATCCAGGTTCTGGCCATCCTCTCAATGCACCGTCTAGCGGGGGAGCTTGTATGCGCTGTCGTTTGGAACGGGGCTGAGACGGATCCACGGGGTGCGGTAGTCTAGCGGGGCAGTCCGGAAAAAATGCAGGAGGGTCATCGAGGGATGAGGGCGGTGGTGTCACTGGGCGCTGTCGCTTCAACATGCCTCTCCGTGGTGGTGGTGGTGGTGGTGGTGGTGGCGAATGCCACAGAGTACATGTAGCACTTGCTAATCACAGGGGCGGTCGGACATGAAAACGTTGCGGATGACCTCTGCCACCCAACTGACTTGAACGGCCTCTTACCACCCACAACGCCATGGCCGACATGGACGTCTTTGCAGCCATGGGGATATCCAGCTTCGGCAAGGCTGCCAAAAAGCGGGACCTTGATCCAGCTCGTTTCGACGTGGCGAAAAGACAAGAACTCCCCGTTCGTATCCGCACCAGGCTTGTCCCTACGCCTCGTGTTAACCGCCTGCCTCTCATCCACAGCCAAAGCAGGCCCCTGAACCAGGGTTGAGCAGGACCGCCGACGACGTTCCAGAGGTCGAGGCTAGCCCACCAGGCCTGGTCCCACCACCAAAGCAATCCGTGCTTTCTGACGGGCAAGAGCAAGATACATCTGACGACAGTGCAGATGCAGGAGACGATGAGCCCGAGTATGACCCCACTTCTCCCTCGCTTTCCGTTCTGCCTGAGTTTCCTGTCACTCACGAGGCAACGCTCAAAGAGCACACCAAAGTCATCTCAGCCCTTGCACTAGACCCGAGTGGTGCACGTGTGCTCAGCGGGTCACACGATTACGACTGCAAGCTTTGGGATTTTGGTGGGATGACTTCTAATCCAAGGTCCTTCAAGACATGGGAACCGGCGGGAAGCTACTATGTGCGTCCGCGCTTCGACCTGTTGTTAGAGCAACGACGAGCTTGACACGTTCATCAGGTTAATGACCTGAAATTCTCAAACAACGGGCAGCAGTTCCTCGTAATCCCCGCCACTCTCCAACCCCGACTCTATGATCGAGACGGTGAAGAGGTGTATGTGCATTAGTTCCCTCGCGAGAACACTGCGTAACAAACAACCCAAAGGGCAACTTTTATCAAGGGCGACATGTACATCAGAGACATGAAGCACACTGCGTATGCTTTGTCACCAAGTCATCATGTGGTGCGATATTGATAATATTCTTACAGCGGGCACGTTAGCGAGCTGACAGGATGTTCGTGGCACCCAAGGGATCAGCAGGTCTTTATTACGAGTTCAGCCGATTCGACAATTCGGTAAGGCCACATTTACTCTTGTTCCGTGACAGACCTCAACATCTATAGAATATGGGATGCAGAAAATAAGCGCAAACAAAAAGCGGTCATTGTGGTCAAGTCGAAGGAACGGGGGGCGCGGACAAAGGTTACGGCGTGTGCCTACTCTCCGGATGGAGGCATCATCGGTGGTGGTACGCCTGCGATTCCAATCCAGCACTACTTTGAATATGACTTTCCCTGCTACAGCTTGCCACGATGGTGCGTTACACATGTGGCAAACCTCATCTAATTTTGTACGCCCAAATATGACTGTTGAAGCTGCTCACGCAAAGTCGACGGAGACTGCCTCCGTCGTGTTCTCTGTAGACGGCCGGACTATCGTCACTCGAGGTGGAGACGACACTGTTAAACGTAGGTACATTTCCATGAGTGGTCCAGTCCCGTTTGAAACATGATATCTTAGTATGGGATATTCGTTCATTCAAGAAACCTGTGGCGTTGCATTCCGGGGCAACGACGCTTTACCCTGGAACGAATGCAGTGTTTAGCCCTGACGAAAAATTCGTTCTTACGGGTGTCGGTACTGCGTCAAAAGGTGGACGGGGTCGACTTCTGTTTCTCAGTCGAACGGACATGACTGTCACCAAGGAGGTGGAGATGGAGTCCACACCGGTGAAGGTAGTCTGGCACTCGAAGATCAACCAGATCGTTGCGGGGCTCTCGAACGGAGCGATATCGGTTCTGTACTCGCCAGAGACATCGACCCATGGGGCGAAACTCCTATTGTCAAAGGGGGCACCAAAGCGACCAACGGTGGAGGATATGTCTGATGCACTTGCAGCACCCACGATTTTGACTCCTCATGCATTGCCGATGTTCAAGGATGGAGATGGAATTGTGAAAGGAACGAAACGCAAGAGAGAAAAGGACCGACAGGATCCACGGAAGAGTCGAAGACCGGAGCTACCAGTGACCGGACCCGGCAAGGGAGGACGTGTCGGGGCCAGTGCGACGCAGCATGTCGTACAGAACTTGGTGCGGAACACGACGCGCGACGAAGATGTGAGTGATCTAGTTATCCTTGGATCCATTGTCAGCCTGCGCAAGTTAGGCTGGATGTGGTTTTCTGTGCTTCTTAATTCGCATCGCATGGCATCGCGTTACCTGAGATATTTGTCTTCCTGTGCGACGCGGTTTCCATGCTGATTTGAGGCGACTAAACGGTTTTATTCGTGTTTCACTACAGCCACGAGAAGCGCTCCTCAAGTATGCAAACCTGGCAGAGACCGATCCCCAGTGGACTGCAGGTGAGCTCGTCCGTCCCAGATCACTTGCTTTGAGGCGCCCCTGCTGTCGCTGCGGAGTGTCAATTTCGGAAGACTACCGCGGCGGAGATTTAAATTCTGTATTGCCGTGTTTGTTTTGGCCAGCCGGCTGACGTGGCGGCCCTTCCCGGGTCTTCTTTTTTTTTTTCCCAGCATGGCGACAAAACCAACCCAAGCCCGTGTTTGCAAACCTCTCCGAGGACGAGGAGGAAGAAAAGTAGGGCGATGTGGCTGGCATGTATGTCTGTACGCAGTAGCGATTTTGTTTGCAAAGGAACGCTAGCGAGAGTGGTGGGGTGTGAGTAAGTATTTAGGATGGTCCCTGCGCTGGTTTGAGATCGAACCTTAATTCCGGTCGCCTATAAAGACCCAATGGGTGGCTGCCGAATCCCCAAATCCAAAACTCCCTCCCCTCTCCAAACGTCACGCAGTGTGACAAAAATTGTCACGCGCCACCCATGAACGCGACCGACGCTGCTCAACACAACGCGCCCGCCGTCGGAATTGATGACAAACCCGCACCGCCCGACGTACCCGCCAACAATGGTACACGTGATAGATAGTTTATATTCAAATATCCCCTTAGCTAACCCTAAACACAAAAAGATTTATTTCTCAACCAGTCCTCCCCCAGTTCTCTCCCCAACGGTCATGTCCATCCCGACGGCCCAACGTCCCTAGACCGCTCCACTGCTGGTACATCTCCAATGTCCATATCTCCTTCCGATCCAGGTTCGTAGAACCAAACGTCTTCTTTGTCTAGCGTCGCTCTTATCTGAGCAGCTTCTGCCCCCACTCAACCTCCTGCTGCGACTCCACCTCCCCCAGTACAGTCAGATGTCGCCGAAGACATCAAGATGGCCGAAACGCCGGAGGGGATCGTCGAGGAAATACTTATTTCCAACGCTCCTTCACCAGACGCCCCGGCCCCGAACGGTGCTCCTAACGGAAAAATAATCTCTTTGGAACTTCCGGCGATGGATGCAGATGGCGATGTGAACATGGAGCAACCGACGCGTGTCAATGGTCATTCCGAAGTCACGGATGCCAAGTTGGTTGCGCATGACCCTACCACCCCATGTCGTTCTCCTAATCACCACCCCTCCCCTCATCCTGTTGACACGGATGTGGATGATGATGCAAGGCCTCCCCCGGCGAAACGTGCGCGTAAGCTTTCCGACGCCGATCAGGCTTCTATTGCAAACGTGAGTCAAGCCGTAGTCCTCCAATCTTTGTGTACTGACCCTTTGTCATTGTGACCCCGACCTCTAGACTGCTTCTCCTCCTCCAGCTACTGGCTCTTCTATTCAGATGAACGAGGAGGCCGCCTCTAGTCCTGTTCCCGCACCGCCGACGTCTGTGGGCTCAGCTACATTATCCGTTCAACAACATCGATTCTGTCTTTCAACTGTGCGTTCGTTGAAAAAGATGAAGGATGCTGGGGCATTTCTCCATCCCGTCGATCCGGTTGCCTTGAATATCCCCCACTACCCGAGTATTATCAAGACCCCCATGGATCTAGGGACCATTGAGCGCAAGCTCATGTCTTCCAACCCTCAAAAACCCGATACAAATCCCAATAACCCTCGTTATAACAGCGCCGACGAGTTCATTGCTGACGTTCGTCTGGTGTTCACCAATTGTCTCACGTTTAATGGGCCGGATCATGCTATATCTAAGGCAGGGAAGCACGTCGAATCTGTCTTCGACAAGCAAGTAAAGAATCTACCACCATCGCAAGTGGTATGTGAGTGTCGGCAATCGTCGTGGGACAGAGGCTAATTCGTGGCAGGTGAAACCCCCCATCAAAATCGCCACTCCACCGCCTCCGGTGCCCGCCAAGAAAGTCACCGTTGCGCCTGCCCGACGTGCATCTACCTCTGTCCCTGTGATTCGTCGCAACGACACTGAGCAGACGTCTGCACGCCCCAAGAGAGAAATTCACCCACCTCCCCCGAAGGATTTACCGTACGCCGACGCACCAAAGAAGCTGAGGAAAGTGAAAGCGGTGAAAGACGATGGGTCAGCGGAGCAACTCAAGTTTTGTGCCAAGTTGTTGGTAGAGTTGCATCGGAAGCAACATTGGACTGTCGCGCACCCGTTTTACGAGCCAGTTGGTGCGTGTCAGACATCACACTACTCATTCCGTCACTGACAGGACACCCAGACCCAGTGAAATTGGACATTCCAACGTACTTCAAGGTAATAAAAAAACCAATGGACTTATCCACCATGCGAAAGAAACTGGAGAATCACGAGTATTCGAATGCCTCGAAGTTCTTCGATGACTTCAAGTTGATGATTCGAAACTGTTTCGCTTTCAATCCCGCTGGCACACCTGTCAACCAAGCGGGCATTGAGTTGCAGCGCCTCTTTGACGAGAAGTGGAAGAATTTACCGCCACTACGCGAGGCAAGTGAGGGCGAGGAGGAGGAAGACGAAGACGAATCAGAGGAGGAGCGCAACCGTGAGACCACCGTTGCGCGAGACGACACCCTCGTTCTGATGTGTTGTCCTACACAGGTAGGATCGCAACAATGGAGGCCCAAATTGAATCGATGCGAGGAAATCTGCTGGCGCTGAAGAATCAACCCCCAAAGGAGAAGAAAAAGAAAAAGAAGGAACCCAAACCCGCCGCTTCCTCGACCTCCAAATCTGCTACCTCCCGTATTGCCAAAGTTGCCAACCCTGGCGCCGTTAAACGAAAAGGGAAGAAGCAAGTTCCAGACGATGATACATTATCATTTGATCAGAAGAAAGATCTCAGCGAGGCGATAACAAAACTCGATGGGCAAAAGCTGGAGAAGGTTATTCAAATCATCCACGAAGGTGTCCCTGAGATTCGTGATGTGGGTAACTTCTTCACGGGTGCGCCATGTCTGACTCTATTTCCAGAGCACCGAGGAGATCGAGATTGAGATTGACCTTCTACCTGTACACGTGCTTACGAAGCTGTACAACTTCGTGTTACGGCCCTTGCGGCAACCTCCTCAGAAGCGTAGTCGTGCGACGGGGAAGGGCACAGGTACGGGTGGCCTCAAACGCAAGAGCATGGACGAAAATGTTGAGGCAGAGAAGATCCGGCAACTAGAAGAACGTATGAAGCTGTTCGACGCTCCCTCAGGTGTCACTACTGTTGCTACTCCGGCCCCCGTTCCGCGGCACGATGACAGTGATCATTCTTCAGACTCGAGTTCCGATGACAGTTCAGGGACCGAGTCCGAGTGATTTGGTGCTTGGCTGTGTTTTGGTGTTGGTGTTTTCACTCTTTACACACAACCGGGTGGGTGGCGAGGACTCTGGGTGCGATTGGTCTCCCCCACTCATTTTTCTCCCTAATGATGACTGTTTACTTTTGATCTTTATAACCTTTTTTTTTCCTTTTCGATTCTCCTGCTTTCATTACTCTTGTCCTCGTGCATTAGCATCCGCGTACATACATACGATCATCAAATTAAAGAGCAACAGTGTAGTCAGCTAATTCTAGTCGTCGGTGGTGTTGTGTCTAGGACATAGAAACGCTTCGCGTCAGCGACGCAGAGACGTTCAATTCCGATGAGGGAGCACGGGTGCCAGCATAGATTTCGAGCAGGTATGACTATACAACCAGCGACACGCGTACACGAAATCACTTGCGTTGAGAATTATGCCCTCGCTTCCACTGCTGCCAGCCCGACCGTGTGGGTGCAACAGGCGACGCCGAGTGCGGAGCATGCAAGGGTTGTGGGAGAGGTTGTGACGATGGCTGGGAGTCGGGGACCGTCATCTGGCTTTGAGGCAAAGTGTTTGGCGGGAGGATGGGAACATAGCCGGGAGGCTTATGAGGGCCGGAAGGGAATGCAGGAGGGGCATCTGCGAGGGGTGGTGGTGGTGGCGCTGATGCTGATGGTTCGGGAGGGGTGGGCGAGGGAATGACCGATAGAGGGATGCTCGAATCTAAAGAGGCCCATCCTCCGGCGCGGAACATGGGAGCACTAGATGCTGGCAGCGATCGCGATGTGAGTGGTGTGGCAACGCCAGGGTTGTCAGAGGGTGCTAGCGCTTGACTCGCCGCTGCCCAACCTGAGCGTTTAGAACCTGTCTCATGAGGTCTGGATGCTGTAGTTACCGCTGTCCAACCAGCGTTCTTGAATCCGGCGGGCTTTGTTTCATTCGTAGGCCCCACTCCTACTCCATTTTCGGGAGTTAATGCAGCAGTGGAGGCCGTAGCGGCAGGCCTCGCGATCTTGATGCCCTGAGCCTTGGCAAGCTTTCTAAGTTCTTTTTCTTCCCTCTTTCGTTCCTTTTCTTTGCGCTTCTCTAGCTCCCCTTGGTTGACTAAACGAGCGTTGGCCTGCATGTCTCTCAAGCGCGCCTTGTGGTGGTGAGCGTAAGAGTTGGTATGCTCGTCATACTGAGCAACATTCTGGAACTGCTTCTCGCAGAGTGTGCAATAAAACGGCCTCAGAGTGTCAGTAATTTCTGACTTGACGGCAGCACGTTTAGCCACAGTGTCCTGTCGACAATAAGGCTTTCGTCGGGACAGACTCAAACGTACAAAACGGCGACATACTTCTCTAGCTCTGCGCTGGTCTTGAGTTTCTTTTCGCTGGCGCTCGGAATCTAACTCGCGTCGTTGGGATACGGTGGTTTCGATCATGCGAACGTCCTGATTGATTTTTCCAAGCCCGGTCAAATCGTTTTTGATCTGGAATGGAATAGGGTCGACTCGACCTGAAGGAGCGGGTCACCGGGTTAGGCTAGAACCAACAGAACTTGACCGACCATCTCCCGACAACCCGAGTGGCTGCCCCTCCGACCAACCGAGTTTTGCGAGCATTGCAAACCCCTTGTTTGTGCTCTTGATCTTAGTTTCGACGGTAACAACCTCTCTCGGAGCCGAGTGGATGTATTCGTCGTACTTGTCGACGTCAATTGCATCCCTTGGGCGCGGGGAAGGTGTACGGGAGACAAGCGAAACGTTGTCATCCTCGCTGTCCTCGGTATTGTCACCCTGGTCTGATCTTGATCGCTGGAGGGAGAGAGGAGGGAAGAGGGCAGTACGGGGTGATTTCAAGGACGCCAAGGAATATGGCAGAGTACCTTGGGATGTACGGACTGTTCTCCCTGGTTCTGCTCTGGACGTGTCATTGGAATCGCGTGCCAGCGAGCAACACTGTCTGCAGACATGCTTGGTGGTGTCGAAGCGAGTTGCGCACGTTTCACGTGACCCCTACGCGGGTCGCCGGGGCGCGTTCGACGAGCTCGTCGTCCGCTACGTCGTCCGGGATGATGAACTCGGACGATTACTTCCCCGATGACCTCGACTCTGGTATCCTCAGCCAGCTCGACGTCATCGAAGCGGCACATCGTCCCAAACTTGCCCACAACCCGCCCGCCCGTCACGCTCCTAAAACCCACCCCTCGCCGAAACCCCCAGCCAAGCCTCCTCCAAAGCGAATCGAGAAGGAAGACTCGTTCATGGACTTTTCACTCGACATCGACGAGGCAGAGTTCCGGCGTCTGGACACCTTCATCGACGCCGCGTACAAGGCTCAAGCAGCTCCAATCGCGGGTTCTAGTGGCGCAGCCCGTCCTTCATCCAAAGGTTCCGTTCAAACGACCCTTCATGGTGGTGTCTACAACCCCCCCGCTTCCACCAGCAAGGCGAGCACCGCATCACGCGGTCCGATCCAGAGGTCCAAGTCAGACCATCGTAATCCTTTCGGTCAGCAGGCCCCGAAAACCAAACAGTGGGACCATACCGCGTTTGCAAAGTCAGGATGGAGGAACCCGAAGCCAAAAGGGAAGGCCAATGAGGACGAACAAGACGAGGCAGTGGTGTTTGAGCAGTTTCCTGCACCGTTTGTCCCAGGTACGTAGCAGGTGCTTTCCATTGTGTCAGGACTGACTGTGATACAGTTGGGTGCGTAACTTGGTTTCTGTCCCCCCAGGCACTCAAACTGATGTTGTCTCGTGCATAATCTTGGTCGCAAACTAAAGTCCAGTAAGCATGCTAGCATTAGAATCTCGTGGTTGCGCACTCACGACTTTCGCAGCCCCTCCCCATGAAGCTCAAGATAGACATGCTCGAAGTAAAACATTGGATTTATCCACTCAACCAGCCCAAGCGAGATTACCAGTTCAATATCATCAAGCATTGCCTATTTGACAACACGCTCGTAGCCCTCCCAACTGGTCTAGGAAAGACTTTCATTGCTGGTGTCGTGATGCTAAACTGTGAGTTTGTATCTACCGATCGTTGTATCAGACGTGACGCCTTTCGTTCAAGTTTACCGCTGGTTCCCTGAGGGAAAGGTGATCTTCGTCGCGCCTACGAGACCACTGGTTGCTCAGCAGATCGACGCGTGCCATCGGACGTGTGGCATCCCAGGCAGGGACGCGGTGGAGCTGACGGGTAATAACCCACGCGCATATCGATCGCGAATGGTGCGTCTCTATATTGGTATTCGTCGTAGACTGCATGTTGACCCTTCATAGTGGGAACAGAAACGAGTCTTTTACATGACACCACAAACACTTATGAATGACCTTACCACCGAGAATTGTGACCCACGCGATATTATTCTCGTGATCGTCGGTTTGTGATTTTTGTAACTTGCCTAGTGTATCTTCACGAATGTTGCATATTACAGATGAAGCCCACAAGGGCACAGGGGACTACGCATATGCACAGGTCATCCGGTTTCTGATGGCCAAGAACCCCCACTTTCGAGTTCTCGCGCTTACCGCGACCCCCGGAAGTACTCCTGAGGCGGTTCAAGCGATTATAGATTCTTTGCATATTAGCCGCATCGAGATCAGGGACGAAGGGAGTATTGATCTGCGAGAATATATGCACAAGAAAGTTGGTTCCCTCTTATTGCCGATTTTGGGGTGAATGCCTCATCTTTGAACAGGAAATTAAGCAGCATGTCATCAGGATGACGGACGACATCATTCACTTTCAACAGCTTCTAAAGACAGTCATGGAGGTAAGTTGGAGGCATTCTACTGGACCATCAGTTCACAGTGTTTGTAGTCGGTAATGAAACCGCTCGTGACCAGAGGTGTCATGGAGCCGTCAGACGTTGTCAAAATGCATCCGTATCGTGCTACGGCTATTATTCAACGCATCGGAGCCCAGAGAAACAGTCCACACGTCTGGGCTATGGGGACCCTCTCCACTATATCATCCATGGCGCGGGCTATGTCGTATTTGGTATAGTTGTCCTCAGCTTCGTACTGACGCGCGGTTGATTGCCTTTGTCTCCTATTCTATACGAGTAGATGGAAGCTAGTGTCACCATGTGCTTTCATACCCTGCAAGGCTTGATTCGCGACAAGGACGGCTCCGACCCGAAAAAAAAGAAAACCTCAAAACTCATGACAGATTCCACGTTTCAAAGGCTGCTGGCCGACCTTGAGGGAGGGCAGAAACGGGGATTTGCGATGCACCCAAAGATGGAGACTCTTAAAACACTTCTAGTCCAATACTTTGGGCAAAAAATTCCCGAAGGAGACGAAGAAGACATGAGTGTCAATGATACACGAGCTATGGTGTTCGTGACGTACCGAGAATGCGTTGATGAGATCGTCGATGTCCTGAATCAGGAATCGCCACTGCTTAGAGCAACGCGTTTTGTCGGTCAAGGGGCTGACAAACAGGGTAAGAAGGGTTTCGCTCAGAAGGAACAGTTGGAGGTATGTGATGCGAGTTGACCCATGTTTTCGCACTTATCCCTAGTGGTAGGTGATCAGGAAGTTTAAAGAGGGAGAGTTCAATGTTTTGGTCTCAACATCAGTTGGGGAGGAGGGTCTTGATATTGGCGAGGTGGACATGATCATATGCTATGACGCTCAAAAGACACCCATTCGTATGGTGTGTAATCTTCGTCTCTTCCTCGAAAAGGAATGGACTCAAGTGTTACTTTCCCTCCTACAGCTTCAACGCGTAGGGCGAACCGGCCGCAAGCGTGATGGTTGTGTACATGTCTTGCTTGCGGAGATCCGCGAAGAGCTAAACTGGGACAAGGCACATGACACGTATGGCGAACTACAAAAGTGCATTGTGCGCGGAGATCAGCTCGAACTGTACGGTGATGTACCAAGGCTGCTCCCTGATCACTTGCGGCCACAGACACTAGAGAAACGGATGGAGATCGAGGAATATGTTCGCGAGCAGCCGGGGAAAAAGAGAACGCCATTTACAGCGGAGGATGGGGGCCCAGCCGTGAACGGAAAGAAGAGGAAAAGGAATGATAATGTGGACAGGAATATTCCCCCCGGTGCAAGTCGTGGCTTCGTCAGCGTTGCAGACTTGCTGGTCAAGGGGAAGAAGAAGAAAAAGGTCAAAGCGACAGAGTTTAACGATGCCCTTGCCGACGACGACACCACAGATATGGAACTGGAGGAAAATCTACTCGATTTTCGGCGTACGGTTTCCACACCCGAGTCGAGGGCTACTCACAAGAACCCGTTGCCGAGATCACGCACGATGGGCCCCGAGAAATGCAAGCTACCCACCGCAGGAAAAAAGAATACATCAACACTCAACTGCCCCTCTCGGCAGGTTGACGTCGACATGGAGACGGATCAGGGCATGTCTTACGCCGACCGACTTCCCACCACCTCAGGGATCGTATGCGTATCGCGTCGACTCTCTTCAGCGCCCTCTGATCGTTCTCCTTGCGACCTTAGTCTCAGACAGCCCACCAAATTAATTTGTGATGATGTGATTGAAATCACTTCCTCGTCTCCGTCCCGTTCGACTTCCTCTGATCAAGTTTCCGCGTGCAC
The DNA here is from genome assembly GCA_038089935.1 of Boletellus emodensis. NCBI lineage: Eukaryota > Fungi > Basidiomycota > Agaricomycetes > Boletales > Boletaceae > Boletellus > Boletellus emodensis. The sequence continues at coordinate 54,067 of JBBPLU010000073.1, read as the reverse complement.
CATCGCTTGCTTCAAACACAAGGAACGAGCAGTCTCTACACCCTCGCCAATCCTTAACTCCTCTCCCCAAAAAGCAAGTGATCAAAATATTGCTTGGCTTCTAGATGAGGATGAGGAACCAGAGATACAGATCGTCAATTCTTCACCTGCTGTCCCGAAGATGAGAGATGGTGCTTCGCGCTCGTTGCGTTCGACGGAGAAGAGTGTCGTGGGGGTGGACGACGGTGTTGTCGCAAAAGGCAAGGTGAAGACTATGTCACCTGTGCAGACAATGGTGTCGCCTTCCAAAGATAGACCGGCTTCTACGCCCCCTCGGGTCACTCGGTCTTCACCTGATCCAACTCCTGATATGCCGGAGGGGTCGTTTGCGGTACGCCCAGCGGCCAGGCGACGAATTGTCAAGACGGAAACATCGGACACTCCGGGCACTCAGCCACCTTCTCCACTCCGCCGGCTGAGGCGGAATGATACGGAAATCATTTCACGGGCATCCACGCCCCCGCTACAACCAAAGAAGGTTGGGCGTAGACCCTTGGTCTCTATCCGGCACAATCCATGGATGGATGGCGAAGTGGCACATTCGGGAGATGAGGAAAGTGCAGGATCGTCCCACTCGGAAGATGATGTAGAAGATGATTCTGACAGAGAGTTCCTGAAAGATATGGCTGACACGCAGGTCTCGCCGTCGTACGACCAAAGCCTCGTTTACCGGCAGAGTCTGTTTACGCAGGTCCCGGGGCACGGGCCAGTTTTTGGGAACAGACCTGTTCGGCGGGGTGGCTTTGGTCCTACACGGGAACACTCTCGCAAACGTCCCATAGTTTCGAGCTCGCCACCGCGCGAGGACTCTGAGCCAGACGAATATGTGTATGGGAGTTTCGTGGTGGCAGATGACGCAGACCTCTCGTTCGACTTGTAGAATATGATTTGCACTAATGTCCCAAGCTACCAGGGAAGACAATGTGTACCTAAGCCTAAAAACCACCTCTAATCAGTATCTAGCTTCAAGTTCATCTTATTATTCGGACCGGGGCCGGGCCGGAAAGTCGCTGAGCTTACATGACCCTTGACAAGATCCCACTGAGACCGAAAAATGCTCATGGATGCATTTCAGTTGCTGTCTCGTGGCGGAACTCGTTTCGACAAACAGCGCTTCAAATCTGACGTACAGCTGTTTACAGTGAGTATGGGTTGACTTAGTAGGAGTCTGCGACGGATTTTTTTCTTCTCTTACGCCCCTCTGCTACTTGCAAACTACAGAATCCCACCGCAAAACCCAAAGAATTCGTGAATGCGCCGATAACGCAGGACTCGAAGCTACCACCCGAACTGGATTTTTTCAAATATGCTCGGGGAGGACGGGGAGCGAAACGGAAAGCGGGAAGCACGGACCCCACTGTGTCGAGCGCAGCTCCCCGACCCGACGGACGTCATAAGAGGCGGAGAGTAGATGATGATGGAGACGACGACGGGCTAGAGAGCGATGGTTCCCAAGTGAGGGTTCGCGTGACGGCCAAAGGCACTGACGTGCCATCGGCCATCGCACACTTTGACGACTTGGTCGGCCGGTACAAGATGGCGCGTCGATTGTTGTCGAACCTCGACGATCACCATTACGAGCGCCCGACTGGTGTGCAAGCGCATGGGATACCGATTCTGCTGGAGGTACGTTGGCGGTTTGAATGTGGTTCTCCTTTTCTAGTTCCCTCCCCTCGATAGCATCGTGATCTCGCGGCCGTTTCCCCTACTGGTACGGGCAAGACGCTTTCCTACCTACTTCCGATCATGTCGTTGCTAAGGGCCCCGGTCTCGGGTGTGAAGGGGACGCAAGGAAGTGGTGTTCGTGCGGTCGTACTCGCGCCCACGCGCGAACTGGCACACCAGATTCACAACGAATGCTTGAAGCTAGCGGTGGGACGCAAGTGGCGGGTGGTATTGTTCAGCAAAGCTACGGCAAACACTCTTCGCGACAAGAATGTCAGAGATAAAGTCGGTGAGTTTGCTCGACTGGCCACCGTGTTGACACATGCCGAAAAAACAAAGATATCATCGTTAGTACGCCCCTGCGTCTGGTTGCATCGATTCAAGAGGGCAATCTCGATTTAAACAAGTGCGTGGCGCTCCTCGTCGCAAACTCGCGTCCCAAATGTGGTCTAGTGTCCGTCACCTTGTATTAGACGAAGCAGACCGACTTCTGGACAATGAATTTTTGGCCCAAGTTCAGGAAGTGGTGGGTGCTTGCACTCATCCGGAAATCCAAAAGGCAGTGTTCTCCGCGACGCTTCCGGCTGGAGTGGAGCAGCTGGCCATGGGAATCCTGCGTAACCCGATACGGATCGTCGTGGGCGTCAAGTGAGTGAACGGACAGGGTTACGAACGATGGCTCTGACGCGGGAGCTAGGGACACGCCACTGCCACTGATCAGACAGACTCTCGTTTATGTTGCAGACGATGCTTCGAAGTTGCCGAGTCTGCTGACATATTTTGCACAGCCCTACAACCCGCCACTGCTGATTTTTGCGTCTACACAGTCTCGGGCGACATCGCTGGCCGAAGAGCTGACGCTCAATGGGGTGCAAAATGTTGACTGCTTACACGCGGGGATGAGCAAGAAGGAGCGGGACGATGCTGTCGGACGTATGCGGCGCGGAAAGAGCTGGGTGATGGTGAGCACGGAGGTGATGGCACGGGGGATGGATTTCAAAGGGACAAAGGAGGTGATCAACTACGACTTTCCGACGAGCGTGCAGAGCTACATACATCGGATCGGTGTGTGGTGGTGTTTCCAACCGGAAGAGGGCTGATCGCTTGCAGGTCGCACAGGACGGGCCGGCCGTGAGGGCAAGGCGGTGACGTATTTTACGGACGAGGATGCGCCGTACTTGAAATCGTGCGTGAGCAGTGTGGCGCTATGGCGGACGTGGCCTGAGGGTTGATTCCAAGGATTGCGAATGTCATGGTTCAGTCAGGCTCGGGCGTGCCGGATTGGATACTGAAGCTGCCCAAGCCATCCAAGCTGAAGAAGAAGCAGATGGGGAGGGTGAAGCGGGCAGATGCTGTGAACGCGGCGCGCGAGGTCGGGCGGCGGGATGCGCTCAAGAAAAGGTGAGGCCTTGCGACGCTGGCGGCGAGTCTGCGGCTGACGGCGTGTGCAGAGAGATGGTCGCGGGCTCGAGGAGACGCCAGGCGAAAGGGCGGGCCGGATAGCCGTCGCATGTCGTACCAAACGGAATTTATTTCTTTTTCTTCCGCATTACCTCACCGCTGCGTCACTGTCGCGGTGTGACGGCGTCGAGGGTGAAAACATTCCTTTTCGGGCGCGCCTCGATGCAGATCCGGCAGCCGATCTGAGCGCGACGACCGCGTTGAAACCTCGAGGCTGCCTCGAGGTGACGATGTGAAGAGCTGGGGGTCCGCTGGCAGAGCACCTCCGTTTTAGGGCCTCCGCTCAAAAGGGGGGTCCGCTGCAGCGAACACCAGCACACTCGAACGCGCCCAGCACCCGACCCGACCCGACCCAGCGCGCACAATGGGACCCGCTCGCAACGCCCGCAGATCCCGCAGACTGTCCCGCAAGTCGCCGCTGCCCCGTACGTGCCATCGCGTCCTTTTCCCGCCCCGTTCTTAAACACTTGCCTCTTTTGGACACAGCCGCCGATTACGACTGGCACGGCGCCTCGCTTCCGCTCTTGCACTCGCTCCCTGATCCCGCCCTCCTCCCGCCCTCCCCCTCACCGTGCACCTCCGCCTCCCCGCCCACCGTCGTCACCCATCTCCCCTTCACTCCCGGCTCCTCCCACACCCGCAACCGCAAGGAGGGCCACATCCCCCGCCCCCCCAATGCTTTCATGGTCTTCCGCTCCTGGCTCTGGAACGTCGACAACCTCAAACACATCGAGAGGGACAACCGCAACGTATCCCGCATCGCCGGCCGCTACTGGAACGAGCTCTCAGAGGCGGAGCGCGCCCCCTTCCGGCGCATGGCCGAAGAAGCCAAGGCGCGCCACGCACAGCTCTACCCCGAATACAGGTACTCTCCTGGCTCGCAGAAGAAGCCCAAGGTCTCTCAGCGTCGTTGCCAGCGCGTCAGCGACCTCGAAAACGAAAAGTGCAAAAAGGTGGCCGATCTCTTGCTGGGCGGCATCACTAGCCGCGACTTGCCCAAGTATCTTGCCGAGGAGCACCTCAAGATCACGCCCGAGCAAGGCTATACTCCCGTCCCTGCCTCTGAGCAGCCGACGTCCTCGCACTCGTGGCTCGATGCGACCCCGCGCAACGTCCGAGAGAGATCCCCAGCGCCGCTTCATCCACATCCCCAATCCGAGGTGCTAAACGTACTCCCAACGCCATTGGTCCCCATTCCTCCCTCCCACTATTCAGTGCCCGTTCTCGTTCCTCAGATCACAGAGCAAAGGTCCGAGGCTTCACACACTCCAGGACCGTCGACGCGTACCCCGGCGCTCATGTATCCCTCTGACGACGTGGGGTTTATCACCACCGATGACATTCCCTATCTCTCCCTCGATAATTGCGACCGTCCAGTGAGTAGTCTAATCTCTCTGCGCTCCCAATATTTACATCACCCCATAGACGGTAAAGAACCATGAAGACGACGTCCTGGAACCTTTTCCTTCTCACCTGAAGCCCGGCGCATGCAGCGTCTTCTCTGGCGTCAAGCCCGAAGCCACCTTATTTGTCAATACATGCGTCCTCGGCGCCTACACCCCCGACGCTCTGGCCATGCCTGGCTTGTTTCCATTTGCCGACTTTGACATCGAACCTTATCCGTCGCTCGTTCCCATGGGTTCTCCCGTGTTCACCAATCCATTCGAATCGTGCACTCTAACCGCGAACAGCTCCGCGCTGCTTGGCACCTTGGACCAGCTGTTCGGGCAGCCCATATCACCCCTTACCCCAACGAAAACTAATAGATCGATTTAATAATACCTGTGCTACGGACTCTTCCAACAACATCATATGCTCCTCATCCACGCATTTTCAGCGTAACAGAGATCTGTACCATTATCTTGGACGTATTCCCCCAAAATATCTACTGTATCTATTACCTCGTCACAATAAAAGTTGACATGTTCGTACGATCCTGAGACGCGGTGTCTTACGAGGTCCGTTTTGCTCTCTTACAAGTTTCTTTACTGTCTGCCTGAACGCGTTTTATGCCAGAGGTGGTCCTGACCAGCTCCTCGATATTCAGTCGACCCGAACTCTGTTCTTCCTTCAACCAAGCGACGCAGGCATCCTTGTCGCCCTCTGGATGTTCTAGCTGCCACTCGACGATTTCGTTTAACATAACAGCCGTCCAGGGTCCCGGTGTAGCGCCAAGCACGGAAGTGACCTCGGTTCCCTGTCAGACAGGTGAGCGGGGCGTAAACAACGAAAGAGGTTGCTCTCCCACGTTGAGCAGAGGCTTTGCATCGACCGAGTCGTCCAGACCGAGCTCTTCGACACGACTCGTGAACGCGTTATAACGTCGTATGCATTCGTCAGCAGCTTCGCCTACGGAATGCCGTCAGATCGGTCGGCGCAAGCGCACCTTTCAAAGTGTGGATCGTACCATATCCGAGCGGCGTCAGCTCACACACCAGAGAGAAAAGTAGAGAGGAAGACCAGTGTGAGGACGTCGGCTTATGCACCCTGCCGTGCCGGAGCAACAGTCCTACGAAACCAGTCGCCGTCATTCTGAGGGGGCATGACGTCTGTCTCGCGACGTACCGATGGCGACGCGCTCCGGGGACGACGCGGAACGGATGTTCTCCAGAGAGACACCCTTGAGCATAGCAGCAGCATCGAAAAGCGCCGGAATGCCATCCAGATAATAGTTCTTGTTCCCAAGTTTCAATCCTTCTCGGATCACGGCCTCGACGAGAGGGTGCACCTTCCGCTTGTGATCCCTGTAAGTGACACCACCAAAGGAATAAAGACTGGCACTGAGGAATAATCGCGCCCTCACGCCTGAATCATTCAAGGCACGAGAAAGAAGCGTCGGGTGAGGGCGTGTCGTAAACTTGGTGCGTTCAAGTGTCGGCGGGGAAAAGAGGAGGTCGTGGAGGATGGTGCATGCGGTGAGGGAAGGCTCTGGTGGGGCGGCAGGGCCGGAAGCATTGTCGATGATCGCAGCGGGCAAACGAAAGATGGCGTGGTATAACGACAGGTCGTGGATGATCTGTATGGCGCGCAGCGGTTCGACACCTTGCAAGCATGAGTCTGGATGCTCGAGTAGGACATGCTGCACACGAACCTTTCATCATCTTGTCGAGCTCCTCACCAATACGCTCGCGGCTAATTTTCAAAGACAGCGCGTCCTTGAAAGCACGAGTCAGTGAGGGCCACAGTAAACGCTACATCGCTGGTCACATGAATGTTTCTGTCTCGGGCGGCATCCTGAAGCTCAGGGGTCATCGCAAAGCCAAAGCGACTTGCGAACCTGATGCATCGGAGCACTCGCAGGGGGTCGTCCCGGAACGTTTGCAGCGGAGGTAAAGGTGTCCGGATGATGCCACTGCGCAGATCATCCAACCCCTGCAAGCAACCTAACACTGTCAGCCGGATGGACAAAGAGTGGCCTGCCTTGCCTTTTCAGTGAGATCCTCGACCGTGCGCGTGTGCACGTTGTAGAAAAGCGAATTGATCGTCAGGTCCCTCCGCAAGGCGTCCTGGAGAGGCGTCCCGAGCTTCTGCGGCGGAACCGGTCAACCGGGGGGGACAGCGAGCGGATGGGCCCACGACATACGATCTCGGTCGGGATGCGACTGCGTTCAGAGTACTCCTCACTCCTCAAGTTCACAAAGTCCAAGTCGATGCCCAGCAGCGTCGTCCTCGCAGTCTCCAAATGCTTGGACTGGTCCGGGTTGCTCTCGATCTTGGTGACCTTGTGCACGGGCACCCTCTTCTTTTCTGACACGAACGCGACGAACCGCTCCGCAAAGGGGACGCCCATCATGTCTGCGAGACAAATGTCCACGTCGTTGCACGCGTAGTCGAGCAGCTGTCCGCAGTCGCCCAACGAATGAGAACACGCGCAAAAGGCCACGGATGGATTGACCTTGTCGCGGACCCAACCGCCGTTGATCCTGCACGCGGTGACGATGCCGTGCTCGTGCTTGAGATGTCTGGTGAACTCGTCGAGCAGGACGCAGAGCTCGTCCTCCGCACCCGACAACTCTATTTTGTTCTTGATCTGGGGGGCGATGCGCGTCGCCATGTCCCTCGTCCACCTGAAGCGATGCAGGCCAACGCGGAGGAGCATGCTCCGAATTCAAGCGGCGCTTCAATGGTCCCCGCATGTCCACTCGCGTTGCCGGTCCTTCCACCTCGAGTCGTTTCCGCGCCGAGCCAGCAACACAACACAACTCGCTCATGGGTCGCGTATTGCTCAAGGTCCCCGTGCTCCTCCTCCTCCTTCCGTGCAGCGGCTGACTGGCGCCCGTGCAGGTCATCATCCTTGGAGACAGCGGGTACGTGGCGCAGGGTCCCTCTCGGTCGCTCGCTCACCCGACGGGGTCTGCGCAGGGTGGGCAAGACCTCGCTCATGAACCAGTATGTGAACAAGCGATTCAGCAACCAGTACAAGGCAACCATCGGTGCCGACTTGTGGGTGTGCTTCCCGGGTCTGTGCCAGTCCAGGTCGCTCAACGCCGTCTAGCCTCACCAAGGAAGTGATGGTGGACGACCGTTTGGTCACCATGCAGGTCCGTCTTTTCTCTTTCGACCGCCCCGCTTTTCTGACGGGCGCGGGCAGCTGTGGGATACGGCTGGGCAAGAGCGCTTCCAGTCTCTGGGCGTGGCCTACTACAGAGGGGCGGACTGCTGCGTGCTCGTGTATGATGTCAACAGCGCAAAGTCCTTTGAGACGCTCGATAGCTGGCGCGACGAGTTCCTTATTCAAGCGAGCCCGCATGATCCGGAGAATTTCCCCTTTGTCGTCCTGGGCAACAAGATTGACGTGGAGGAAAGCAAACGACAGGTACGGTCGTCCCCTGGTCGCGTGTGTACACGTCCACACGGAGTTGCAGGTCACGCAGAAGCGGGCCATGACGTGGTGCCAGTCCAAGGGCAACATCCCATACTTTGAGACCTCGGCCAAGGAGGCCATCAATGTGGAACAGGCGTTCCAAACGGTGTCCAAGAATGCGCTGCAACAAGAGGCGGAGGAGCAAATGTGCGTTGTCATTCGTCTGGCTGGCGGACTGACCGAGCGTTGGATAGGTACGTGGACTATCCGGACCCGATTCAAATCGACCGGGAGAGCATACAGAATGGGTGCAACTGTTGATCTGCACAATGGATATGTCTTATTTCTGTGTCATATTTGCGACGAGTGCCGCCGCCTGCTACCCATTTGTGATTCTGTTGAGTGTTTAATTTACTGTCTTGCCGCCGGGGTATCTTATGCCAAAGATGAAGAGATGCATCCAGAGGTACAGTGACGATACGACACGATAAGTAGATCATGATGACATGATGGTACGAGTACAAGTGGGTGTGCCTGACAGCTCGGTCGACCTTTTACAACTTGAACGGCACTCTCGGGAGCTCTACCTTGGTGACGGCGGCGTCATCGACGAACCAATAGACCTGACCGGGATGAGCAGGGCGGACGAGGGATGCAGGAAGCTTGTATTCGTCCGCTCTGTCCAGGATCTGGGGGAGGATGTCGGCCTTGCCCTCGCCGGTGGCAACAAAGGCGACGCGCGAGGCGTGATTGAGGACGGGAAAGGTGAGCGTGATGCGTTTTGGGGGGGGCTTGGGAGAGTCATCGAGATAGGCCACCCATCCGCCACTTTCGGTGAGCAGTTCGTGGCCTGGAAAAAGCGAGCAGGTGTGGCCGTCTGGACCGACACCGAGGAGGATGAGGTCAAAGACGGGGAAGCGAGCCGAGTCCTTTTGGGCAAACTCGTGGATGAGCTCCTTTTCATAGGCATCTGCGAGCTCCTCGAGATCGTCGAGCAAGGCGGTGTCGATGGTGTGGATGTTCTGGGGGGGAATGGGGACATGGTCAAACAGCTCCGTCTGGGCGAGCTTGTGGTTCGAATCGGGGTGATCGAGAGGGACGACACGCTCGTCGGCGTAAAAGACCTGCCTGTGGGCGGTCAGGGCGGGAGATGCGCCGAGGGACGAGCGCACCATTTGTCCCACTTGGCGGCAGGGTTGGCGACAAGCTCGGTGAGGAGGCTCGGGAGGGAGCCGCCAGAGAGGGCGATGGCGAACCTGCCCTTTTTCTCGACGGAGTCCTTCTGCGCCTTGAGGACGAAGGCGGCGAGCGCGTGGGCGAGCGCTTGCTTGGACGGAAAGGCGTGCAGCACGGGCGGGCTCGGCGGCGGGTGCATCCTCGTCGTCGTCGTCGTTCTTCAGGGGGGCGCAGCGCCGGATGTCTCTATTATCACGCCTGGCGACAAACACGCCCAAACACTATGACCCCATCTCCGGGAAGACGCTCAGCAGGACCGCGTCGAGCACGAACACGGCCAGGTGTCGGTTGCACGCCTCCTCGCCCAGCCCGTCCACAGCCCTCTCCACCGTACCCGTCGCACCATCCCCGAGCACAACTCTGCGCGCGACCAACGGCAGCCACTCCGCGAGCCGCTTCACCAGCTCCGCCCGGACCGCCGCCTGCTCCTCCGCCGTCGGGTCGACCGGCGGCGGGCCGGGGTATCCGTTCGGGAACAACGTCCGCTTCGAGAGCCGGACGGCGGAGAGCAGGCTCGGCGCGCACAGCACACAGGTGTACAGCAGATAGCACAGCAGCCTACCCCCACGTCAGCACGCACAGCCAGACAGCACGACAGACGCACTTGTTCACGAACGCCTGGAACGAGCGACAGAACAGCGACACAAACTGGACCAGGGCAGTCGCTGCGAGTCGGTTCTGAACCCGCAACACTTCCGAAACCGTCTCCAACGGCCCGCGCGCGAGATCAGCCGGAACGACGTCCACCGTGCTCTCCGCCATCGTTCCAGACACACTCGATGGTGTGGGGGATGGACAGGGTGTCGTAGACAGAGGTCGAGAGTTGTTCCCCGCAGCCGACCCGTACGCGAGCCGAGGTCGGGAAAACCGAGTCTGGTTGACGATGGGGATGATGTGAATGACTTGCTTGTACGCGTGTATGAGCGTAATGCACGTCCCAGACAGCTTCTGGATGGTTGAAAGCAGGAGCACGATAATGCCCGACTTGGAGGCGCGAGAAGCCGACGAGACGGACGACTGGGGTGGGGTCAGGTGTGGTGTCGGGCAAGGCACCGGGGCATACCTGCTCGGGCGACACATCCGGACAAGGGCCGAGCATGTCCAACGCCGTCTTCTGCACGAACCAGGGCTGCGTGACGAGAGGGAGCACGTCCTTGACCACGACCTTGACGAGGATCTCCCTGACAATAGACCTCTCAACCTCTGGCGCATAGTCCTCGGCAGGAAGGCATTCCCTCAAGATGTGGTCGAACGCCTGTCGATAGTATTCCTCGTCTACTGTCCCGTCAGCGGAGACTGCCGTGTGGGGTTGCAGCTGGTGAAAGAGCTGGGGAAGCGACAGCGCACCGGCGGCGGCGTACGCTGTCGAGACCTTGGAAGCGGCCTGGCGGTAGTCCCTGTAATGTTGGGTGACGAGGGCGGGGATGTCGCTAAAGACGAGCAGCGAAAGATCTGCATCGAGGAGACGCCGCTCGAGGGAGTGCACGATGTGTATCACGATGCCTGTAACCTGAGGGAGGAACTCTTTGTCGTACCGGGTGAGCTTGGTCCACCAGGTGTTCACAAAGGCTCGGAGAGCAAGCGCGATCAGGTCGTACACCTCGTCGTTCAGTTCTGGTGGGCAGGCAGGGGAGAGGAACAACGGGGGCAGAGGAGAGCCTGGTGCAAGGTGGGGAAAGAGAAGGCGCCTTGCGAGGCTCGCGGGCTGCTGGCGCACATTGTAGGAGACGGTCGATGCTGCCGAGCGTGTCGAGCGGTGGATGCTTGCCATCCGCGACCGACCGAGTCCGTATGGGACCGGGACCGTATAAAACCGAGATGGCGTAAATCGCCCCGTCCTTCTTCCGCTACCATGTTTCGTTCAGCGCATCCCCGACTACCAAGACTCGCCCCGCTCAACCGCATTCGCGCACAGCCCTTGTCTGCGTCCACGGTCCAGCATGACATCGAGGCACGTATGCCTTTGGACGGTGGCCGTCTGCTCAGCTCACCCGCACCCCCCACAGCCGTCGCAGCTCACACTGACGCGCACGGCGAGCCCTCGCCAGCTGCCCCCGTCCTCGAAGCTGTCCTTCGGTCGGACCTTTGTGCGATGTCTCACCCTCTAGATTGCCTTTTGCGGCTGATTCTTGTCTCGTGCAGTCAGATCATATGCTCAGGATCTCGTGGGCCGAAAAGACCGGATGGGGTTCGCCTTCCATCGAGCCCTGTGAGCCGTGCCGCCCGTCGTGATCCATCCGTCTCCTTGACGTGTCCTAGACTCCACCGTTAACCTCTCTCCTGCCGCAACCGTTTTCCACTATGCCCAGGCACTCTTCGAGGGCATGAAGGCTTACAAGCGCACGGATGGCACCGTCACCATGTTCCGGCCAGACATGAACATGAAACGAATGAACACCAGTGCGGAGCGTTTGGCACTACCGGTCAGTCGATTCGCCGTCACCGATCCGCTGGGTTGATGGGATTATTTTCATTTAGACTTTTAACGGCGATGCGCTCATCGAATGCATTAGGCAACTCGTTTCATTAGAGCGTGATTGGATACCCACGGATCCAGGCCACAGTCTGTATATCCGCCCTACTCTGAGTCAGTCGTCCAACGGTCGTCCGGCCTCATCTATACTGACGAGTCCTGGTCCAAGTTGGTACTAACGGCACCCTCGGAATTCAACCGCCAACGGAAGCCCTTCTCTTCGTGATCTGCAGTCCTGCCGGTCCTTACTACCCCCAGGGTTTCAAACCGGTAGCTCTGTATGGCACCACCGACGCAGAGTACATCCGCGCCGCCCCTGGAGGTCCGTTTCTTGCTTCGGGTGCCTTTTCGGAGCTGACTGCGTGGGGTGGACAGGCACGGGGGCCTTCAAGTTGGCAGCCAACTACGCACCGGGTGTTGTGGCGCAAAAGCTTGCTGCAAAGGCGGGCTATGTCCAGAATCTGTGGCTTCACGGGCCCGAACATTGGCTAACAGAGGTTGGCACGATGAATTTGTTCGTCGTGTTCCAGGGCGAGGATGGTGGTGAGTGGCACGTGGCTTCTCGATGAGCGTTGCATGACCGCGATTGTAGTGACCGAGCTCGTTACACCCCCTCTTGACGGTATGATTCTTCCTGGCGTGACCCGTGACTCGGTGCTCGCGCTCGCCCGGAACCACGCGTCTGGGCAGCACCGACTGGCCGGCCTCCCGACGCAACTCAGGGTGTCGGAACGCGGAGTAAACATGGGGGAGATCGTCGCTGCGTCCGAATCGGGCCGGCTTGTCGAGCTGTTTGGGACGGGGACCGCAGCCATTGTGTCGCCGGTGGAGAGGATTGGATACCTGGGAAGGGATGTGCCCATTCCGACCGGGGAGGATGGGATGGGGCCGCTCTCGCGCCCGCTCTGGCAGGAGCTCGTGGGCATCCAGACGGGGCAGATCGCGAGCGAGTGGAGCTTCGCGGTCGACAAGCAGTAGGGAGGAGGGACTGGCTTAGTCATGTTGTAATGCGAGTGTAGTCCCGATGCTAGTTCTTCCTTCTCCCAGCTGGATCCGACGCGCGCGATGCTCTACGACTCGTCCACCACGCAACATCTCAAGCCATGGCTCGTCCGCACACTCGGCCCAATGTCTGTCTCTTTCTCCCTCCCTCTTCCCGCTGACGCCCCTCCAGCTGCGACGCCGAACCGGCCGCCCTTGCTGAATACGTCCTCGCCCTCCTCAAGCACAACCTCCCCGAGTCAGAGATGCGAAAGGAACTCTCAACCCAGCTCGAAGAGTTCCTCGAAAAAGGTGCTCCACTCCTCTCCACTTCTTCCGCCACTCACCCCCGCTTCAGAGGGCCCTTCATTTATTGATACATTATTCACCGTCCTAAGAACAAAGTCGTATCTTCCGTATACCACCTCTCCCCCCTCGCCGCATCCCTCCTCCAATCCCACTGACCCTGGCATCCCAATACCTCTCGACGGTTTATTGTCCAGCAATGCGCCATCCCCCGAACGCGGCCAAAAACGTGCCCACGCGGACGACGACCGCGATGCACACCATCCCGTAAAGGGTCCTCGGTTATCTGTCGACGGCCAGTTCTCTCGCTACCCGAGCGGACGCGACACCCGTTCGACCGGTCAGTGGGCACCGAGGTCCGACAGACAGAGCTCGGCCAATGGAATCGGCCCAGCCGTGTTGAATGGACAGCGCATCCAGACGTATCAGCCGCCAGATCAACGGAGGGGGATATGTCGGGACTACCACAGTGTGTATCCTTCCTTTTCCCGATCCCATCTCGTTCAATATACCGACGTTTTAGACAATGGTTACTGCGCCAGGGGTGCGCTCTGCAAGTACAGTCATGGTGATGATGCCTTTGTCCCGTCACAACTGTTTGCGATGGGCACTCCCGGTGGTCCCATCCCCTTTCTGCCCATGTTTCCCAACGGTGCCTTGCCGTTTGGTATGCTCGGGCCTGGCGCTGCTTACGATCCCCACGAGGCTCGTATGGACATGCGGCCCGGCGCGAACGTGATGAGCATCAACGGACGGGCTCCTCCTCGCCCTCCCGTCCTTTCCCGTACCAAGGATGACAGCTCACAGACCGCCCGGACTTCAGGAGAACTCCCCGTGATCCAAGATTTGACGCCTCAAGTTCCCGATGACTCTGCCACCACAATCTCGCAACCGCCGCCTCAAAAGGATGGCGCAACATGGATGCAGAGTGCACCGTCGTCCCACCAACCGGAGGCCATGGACGTTGACACAGGTGCTCCTTCATCGCATGCTCGCACCGGATCTGGAGCTGCCCGGGGTGGATTTAGAGGCGATGGTAGAGGGACTTTCTCTGGTGATGCGCAATCATTTCGCCCGGAGCGTCGGAACGATAAAACGCTCGTCGTCGAAAAGATACCAGAAGACAAGCTCTCTCTCGACGCTGTGAACAGCTGGTTCAAGCGCTTTGGCACAGTCACAAACGTCGCTATTGACGCCCCCACCGCGAAAGCGCTGGTCAGTTTTTCGGACCACAGCGAAGCGCATGCTGCTTGGAAGTCGGAGGATGCTGTTTTCGGTAACCGATTTGTCAAGGTGTTCTGGCACAGACCGATGGAAGGACGCGGCCAGAAGGGTACACGCATGCTGGCTGCGTCCGCACCACTGGTCGCAAATATCTCTGCGCGAGGTGCGACACCCGCTACTTCTCCAATAACAGCTTCAACTACCACACGTAAACCGGCTGCACCCTCGCATGTTGCAGCCGACCTTGCTGCAAAGCAAAAACTTTTGGAGGAACAAATAGCAGAGCAGAAATCTCTGATGGCATCTTTAGCAACGGCTTCAGGAGAGGAAAAGAAGAACATCATGGCACGCTTAAGAAAGCTTGGCGAGGAAATGAAACCTTCCTCGTCCCCAGCTCCAGTACCAGGGGAAGCTTCGTCGCATGCCACACCTACGACACAGCGAGCAGAAAGTTCCTCGGAACATCTCAATCAGCAAGACAAGGAAAGAGAAAGGCTGGACAAGGAGCTGGATCTTCATGCCGTCACTAGTGGTGAGTCCACGGCAGAGTTGCAAGCCAAGCTGGCAAAACTCAAAGAAGAGGTGCGTATTTGCGCTCACATTTGTGACGAGAATGTTAACAGTGTTTCAAGGCTGCAAGTCTGGGCATTCCGGAGGGCGGAGACCACAGTCATGGTGGAGGGTCGTACCGTCCTTACAGGGGTCGGGGTCGTGGATCGCGTGGCGCATTCTTTCGGGGCGCAGGGAGGGGTGCCCCTCGCGGTAGCATGAAGCTCGATAACAGGCCAAAAAAACTGCTTGTGAAGGGTGTGCGGGCTGACGCTGTGCCAGCCTTGCGTGAATGGTATGAGGTAGGAAACAGTCATAGTCGTCCCGGTGGTGGCGCACTCAGGTATCTTTGCTGCTCTAGATCCCAGGTCAGCTCGACTCGGTGGACTCGGTTGGGGACAATGCGGTGCTTGTCGGTTTCCGGACGAGAGCAGCTGCCGAACAGGTTCGTAGCTTTCTTGGATTGTCTCGCTTTGGAATCCTAACAAGCCATCCAGGCTCTCGCCAAGGGCAATAATATCCCATCCATAGGCGTAGTCCAAATATCTTGGCCTTCTGGTCAACCGTCGCTCCCCAGCAGCCAAACGCTCGTGACTGTACCTCCCCGGCCGATCGCAAAAGAGAACGGGACAGAAGATGTGCAATCCCCCTCAACGACCCAACAGGGGCATTCATCAATTCGTCGCCAGGAAGAAGAGATCGTCGCGAGTGGATGGGGTGATGGCGGCGATGAAGATGACATGGGATTCTGATATCAGTTGCTAATCATCGACTCTGCTTGCGTTCTCTCCCATTCTCTGTTTTTGTTTTTCTTATTCATCTTCGTTTGTACCTTTGGCACATCTCGGGGATTGCGTAACAATAAACCGCCTGAGCAAGCTGGTCATGAGTCACCAGTGCATCTGATAATGGGGATGAGACCGTGGTACTTGGAGTAACAACGTAGGAAACAAGTGATTATACAAAATTATACAGGGTGGTGTAGCATGATACAGCTTGTAGTCTCACTAATCGCACTATTATGATACAGACGAGCTGGTCCGTGTTCGATCACTAAATCACTACCGGAAACGTTTCTGGTAACAGCGTCCCATATCGCAAGCCTTGGCTTGGGAAATTGTCCAGGCTGATCCCAAGGATCACTGTCCCCTGTCGCGCGACGAAGGGACAGATGGCGGAGAGTCAAGATCGCCCAAGTCATCTAGACTGTAGGCGTCCCACTGGCATGGCCAGCTTCTGAATCGCCAGAGTCGAGCGAATCCGGCGAGCTGCAAACCGGGCCATCGAAAAACTCGGTCGCGTTCAGTCCCACTTCCAGCGAGGGCATTGCGGACCGGGACGACGCCGCCTCGCAGGACGCAGACGGCGCACCCGACTGACGACCTTGAGTGAAGAGGAACGATGGTCCCGCTTCGAGACCCCTCTTGTGGACAACGACGACGCCGCCGCCGCACGACCGCTTCTCCCTCCCAGTTTCCTCGAACGGACGGGGAAGATCCAAGTCCTGCAGCATGGATAGACGACCGTGTTTGGGGGCCACTGCAGTCGTCGGTGCATCTTCCGCAAGTGAACCGCCAGAAACGGGACTCTCGCTGACCTGGGGCGAGGTGCTACTCTGCAGTATACGTGGGCCGTATTCATGGGCGTTCTCATGGTGGAAGTACCTTTGAATGGAGGAGGGTCGGTCGGTCGTGCTAGGGGGGTAATGGAACGCCTGGATCGTCTCTTCCGCCACGATGGGGTCTCGTCCCTGTTCAGGAGACATGATGAGCAGAGGAGAAAATTCGCAGTCTCGTCGCGCCCACAGACGTGGACGTATACTCCTAGGTAATTGGGGACCTGCCCCAGTTGTGCACGCAGCATCACCCTCAGGGTGCAGTGCGCCATCGGTACATTTTCGTTTACGTGACGTTATTTGCCGTTGAGATGTCATCAAACCAGGGAGGGCATCCGAGTGCGGCCGTGCTGGCCCCGGACGGCTTGTAAGACCGTCGTTTGTCTCCCAAGGATTCACTGAGAGGGGTGACGAAGGCGACACCGCGAGAGACGGTGTCACGAGGGGAGGGACACCTGGGCCAGGTGGACTCGGATGGCAGGGAAGTGAAAGGCTGGGTGTCATCCGTCCACTCAAAAGAGCGGGGGAACCCACTTCGGTAGGGTCACAACGGGGTGGAGAGCGGCAAGATACCGCACCGTCATCCACACCGACTGACTTGAACTCGGGCTTCGTTTTCTAGGAAATGCAAGGTGACACGGCGTTAGAAACACGAAGTTACACCAGCAATACGAAGAGCGACTCACGACACCGTCAGGACTCATTGGGGGATCCGGTGTCCGAAAGATGTGGGGGGGGAGGCTCCTGGTGCTTTCATGACACTACTTGCCCCCTTTTATGAACTTCCCGTCCTTCGGAATGCTTGAAGGGTGCAGAGTCGGTCAAGGGTGTGTTCTACTTCTTTGCATAGCAGACAAAAACACGGTGCTGGATGGAGAACGATCACCAATACCCATGGACCCACAGGGACCCGCATCGCAACCTGAAGACAAAGGTAACGCTATCACTTTTATAATCTCCCTGGTCGTAAAGTAAAGGAGAACCCTGGTCGGTGTTGTTTGCCGTCCTTGCAACACCTTGTCTCTTCTTTCGGGACCGTGACATCTCCGAGTCGGTGACTTGGAATTCCGCTATATGACAGAGTATGAGAAAGGTTCCTCGACGCTTACGATCCCGACGATGGTTCCAACGAGCACGTGGCCTTCTGGTTGAGTACCCGATGTGCACTAACGCTGATACGGACTACTAGATCCATGGCGATGGCCTCTAGTGACAAAGTAGGAGCAGGGGATCCCACCGTTGTCGCGCAAAGAACGCGAGAATCCAGTTGTTGTACTTGGTGTGTTAACGAGTCGTGATGCTTGTTATCGATCAAGCTCAAGTTTCGAGGCAACGCTGGCGGTGCAATTGTCTGATTAGCGTTTATTCATGACTGCCATGCCAGCGGTCCGACGCGCACTAGTATTTGCTGCTGCCGTGCCATCACTTGATGCTGCACACGAGTTGGCAACGAACCTCCTGGAGGCCACGCCCCATTGAGTTCTATGCCGTACGTCGGTGAGACTCAGTGCCAGATAGAAAACGGCGTGTCCCCGTCGCCTAGCGCAGGCGAGTATGTACTAGCAAGTCAACTCACCGACCAAGCAGTCCTCGCTACGGCAGAGTCCTACCACACGCACTGGCAAGTTGTCCCGACTCCGAGCGGGAACGCTTACTAAGCTGCTTGTAGAAAACAGAAAACAATCACATCCGGCGTCGCAACGCGCCCACTCAGCGACACTGTTCCGGGTCAGCTCAGATCTCGATTGCGTGAAATATTTCGTTAGGGACCGCACGCCGCAAAGTTACAACCGGACGCTTGTTTCGTCCCAGTCATTCTGCAGACTCGGGTGAGCGCCATGTCGCGGAACAACACCAGTGGGTTCAAGCTCGTCAAACATGCAATCTGATCAACGTGCGGCGACTCGTTCTGGTACAATAATACAGGGTGCTTGCGCCAAGGGATGTCTTGATTTTACGACTCAGAGTAGTCAGTAACCACGGCACCCGGCAGCCCATCAGATCGGCTAAGCTGTTCGTTTACATGCGACGGCCGGAGATGAGTTGGAACAAAAGGAATTCACTCAACGATCATGCATGGCGTAGGATGCTCATTAATTACTCTGCACACAAACGATGTTCCTATCGCATCGCATTAGGGCCTAGGATGGACATTCGAGACAGCCTACTCTATTCCCAGCGGGCGGACGCGCTTGTCGTCCCGACGTTGAAGGCACTGGGAGCGTGTCATAGGGCGTCATGTCGTGAGGTGACAAGACGCGGAAAAAATACCCTTGAGTGTTCGCTTACTAGACGCTGAGTAGGACAACTTGAATGTAGACAACAAACCAGCCTGACTCGGATTCTTTGTAGGCAAAAGAGGTCTATTGCACGATGGAAACCGAAGTCTTGTCTGCACCGATGGCCCATCTGTGGTCCGGACTGGTCCACCCCTTCGGCTTTCATTTTATGCATGGGCCTTGTTCAACGGTATCGTGTCCACAGCTGTTCGGGGCACGGAATAAAAGGCAGCTCCGGTACGGACAGCTAATTCGGGCCCGGTAGTCAACCGAAGTGGATTTTTCAGAAACTTGCAACGCAAGGCCACTGGGTCTCAGACTTCGTGTGGCGTTCGCAAGCAAAATAGTGCATAAGTTACAGTGCGTTCGTCTTATCTATATTGAAAGATGCGATTCCAATGCTTGGACCGACTCCGAATCACACGAAGCCGTGGAAACTGGATCTAGTAGGATTGCACGAACACTCTAGCGGTAGCTATTAGGCCACGAAAGACCTTGATCTATGGACATTTTATCATGCTATACAATCCAAAAGAATGCGTGATATGGCGACAGGACATGAGTATCTATAATCTTGGCTGAGGAAATCCTTGAGGTATATGGCCGAAGCACAAGTAGATTGAGTGCTTCCACGAGGGTTAAGCAGGATATGATGTGGGCAGTACCCGGTCATGAGTGCACGAGACGGGTCCAGCCCTGCTTAAGTTGCTGTGTACTTTGGTCAAGTTAGCCATTCTAAAGTCTCGGAAAGACCTACTTCAAAGAAAACAAACATAAGGACGGTGTTTGGCCCTAGCCGCATAAACGCTGGGGTCCAGCCTTTAAACAAAAACGCAAGACCTTCTTCGCGGAGCGATTTCGTGAGGACTTGGACAGGACTAGCCCTCTCCGACTTGGGACTTGACATTAGCATGAAGAGAACTACACGAGGTATATCATCCCACCGAACTCATTATTCTTGTTCTTATGACATCAGCAGGTGAGCAAACGGCTGCAAAAAGAGTGAGCACGGAATACACAAGTAAAGGATAACAAACTTGTGCCACAAGTTCCGGCGGCCAGGCTAGCAACAACATGCAAGAAGAAGCCGTCCTGGAATTGATAATCCACGAAAGGTACCCGATGGCGAAGTAAGGTTGCTTTGAAGAGGTCATAACTGTATTCAGCCTCAGGAAGTGCGCTCCAAGGGTTCAAGGAAACACTACGGGGTCAACTCACGATCCCACCTGTGACATCTATCATAACGACAGGTGTTACACACTACGCCTGGGGAGGGGGAAAAGGCTTACATTCATTAAAGCTGCACGCGTCTTGAGATGCATATTTAATCCTGGTGAGTCACGCGTTTACAGTTTGCAAGCTCACCGCGTTAGTTCCAAGGCCTCTACCGAGGCCCTTGATGCCCTCATTTGCCATGAGGCTTACGAGACCAGTCAAAGCGTTACGATACCCGTAACGCCTTTCTGGGGATCTCAGCGAGTCACTTGTCATACGGACGAGTAGGATGTCTGCAGGGTTGCCTGCAACGCCGCCCAATCCGCCAGCAACACTAGCAGCCAGAAGGAGCTTGACGGTGGATGGCTTGCTCCTTTTGGACATGCGTTGCTTCATTTCCTCGTAACTTCCGATGCGGACGAGCGAGTATGTCATCTGCCGAAGCAGTGACGCGGAGAGACCAGTATAGATGCTGCGCAAGCCGTTCTCGGATAATGAAATCCGAATGGTCGCAAGCATGGACGGGCGCGACACGGACGGACCCAGGGTTTGCATACGTCTGTGTTGACATCAGCCATGCACTGTCAGCAAAACCAATGCCGCTTACACTTTCGTCAAGTCCAAGGGATGTGTGAAGCAAGCTGCCACTAGATCATCATGAACAATCCGGCACACAAAAATATGGGCGAAAACTGCTTACTGGAGGCGGCGACGCCTGTAACTCGGCTGTTAGCGTGATATCACGGGGAACGAGCAGCTAGCTTACCACCAAGCCTGAGTAAAACGGGACTCAGCAATAGCACCCGAGTGGTATTCTGGGGTACGCACCAGAATGGACAAGTGGACATATAGTATCTTGTCTTTTGCTACCTCCGCACCCGCACAGAAGTCTTTATACAAACCCGGAGTGGGCGATTGGGTTTTGGAAGCCACAGGAAGGACCGGTCTGAGATTGTCACCAGAGCACAGGGCGCCACGAAAAGCAGATTACAGTGTTGGCTTTGTTGTCGCGAGGCTGCTGGGTAATTACAGCACTCCAACTAGTGTCCGACTTGGCCTAAATGCCTCAGTCAAAGGTGGCGCAGGCACTGAAAATGAGCGTGGCTACGTAACAGAGCGAATGTAACGGACAGACAGCAGAAGGCTGGGGTCAAGACGCACTCGGGTTTACAGCAATACGTGGCCACCGGGCAGCATCTCAGCGACGCGCCATCCAGCGCGCAGGGTATACTCGGGAGTGTGCAGAAAGGCCCGGCTCACGTGAGATTACTCAAGTGCAAACATATTAGTCAGCATCTCGCCGTTCTTTGACGCCACCGCGCCCTTCCAACTTCAACTTCAACTCTCTCCACCTTGCTTTCAATCTCGCGCGGAGTCAATTTCATTCCACCATGTCGCACGACAACGAAGAGTTGGTTAACTACGAGGATGAGGACGACGTCGTCCCCAATGGCGTTGCTGTACCCACGAACAGCGTTGGTGCTTCGGCGACCGTGGACGGTGAGGTCGAAAAAGACAAGAAAAACTTCTCAGGGATACACTCCACCGGCTTTAGGTCTGTCGTCGACTTTTTTTTAAATCCCGTCTTCTTGTCTAAGCCTTTTTCAGGGATTTCTTGCTGAAACCAGAATTGCTGCGAGCAATCAGTGATCTCGGGTTTGAACATCCTTCAGAAGGTATTTTCATCGCAATTTCAATAGCACTGTACTTTTATTGTTTATCATCATCCATAGTTCAACAAGAATGCATCCCTCAAGCCGTGCTGGGCATGGATGTCCTCTGTCAGGCAAAGTCGGGGCACGGCAAGACCGCGGTCTTCGTCCTTGCAACGTTGCAGCAGTTGGAACCTGTGAACGGCGAGGTTTCCGTGATTGTCTTGTGCCACACCCGTGAACTCGCCTTTCAAATCAAGAACGAGTACACGCGGTTTGCCAAGTACATGCCCGACGTGCGGGTTGGCACCTTCTATGGTGGTACTCCCATACAGAAGGACGTGGAAAGTCTTCGTGACAAGAACCGGTGCCCTCACATTGTTGTAGCGACTCCTGGCCGCCTGAATGCCCTCACTCGCGACAAAATTTTGGATGCCAAGAACGTCAAACACTTCATATTGGACGAATGCGACAAAATGTTGGAACAGCTCGGTTAGTCTCCGTCCCTGCAGTTTCGGCTTCCAATCTTGGGAATATTGCACCATCAAACGAATTGCGCCTGTCACGCTACTCTACCACCGGTTAACGAAGAGTTCTTTTTCTCACCGCCATACTCAACGTCACACTGCCAATGTGGGCAAGCGCCGCCGGCGCCACTTGGAATTGGTGTTGAAGTATGGTTATGGGTTCACCGCTGGGTTGTTGAGTTGCTGAAAGCCTTGCACGATGAAGAATATCGCGGTCGATCTTCGATTCCCCGCTCTCTCCGTCGACGAATCTTCACATGGACTTTTTATAGTCCATGCTCGGCGCTTGTGCTTCCTTCTTCGTTTTTGAGTTTCTTCTTTCTCCCTCACCCCGAAATTCAATCGCGATCTAACCGTTATTCCGGCTCTTTCTTTGCTGCTTAGACATGCGCAGGGATGTCCAGGAAATCTTCCGCGCGACTCCCCACCATAAGCAAGTCATGATGTTCAGCGCTACATTGTCAAAGGAAATCCGCATTACCTGCAAAAAGTTCATGGCAAATGTAGGTTCTTGCTCAGGCAGAGAACACGCGCGCTCACAGTGGAACGTAGCCTCTTGAGATCTTTGTCGACGACGAAACAAAACTGACACTACATGGATTGCAACAACACTATGTCAAGCTCGAAGAGAATGCGAAGAACAGGAAGCTAAACGACCTGCTGGATATTTTGGAGTTCAACCAAGTAAGCGTCTTGTGAGGTGTCACGCGCTATGTTCATCCCTTGTTAGGTCGTTATCTTTGTCAAGTCGGTCGCACGGGCGATCGAGTTGGACAAGCTACTGGTGTCGTGCAACTTTCCCAGTATTTCCATTCACTCTGGTCTCGCGCAAGAAGAACGGTGGGTCCATTAAGTATGTTTTAACGCCACTACTGACGTGGTGAGTAGCATCAAACGGTACACGGCCTTCAAGGCTTTCGAGAAGCGTATACTGGTTGCTACCGACATTTTTGGTCGTGGCATCGATGTGGAACGGGTCAACATCGTTGTCAACTATGACTGCCCTCTTGATGCTGACAGTTATCTTCACCGTGTTGGTCGGGCTGGGCGGTTTGGTACCAAGGGTCTTTCCATCACATTCGTGTCAAGTGAGAGTGACCAGCAAGTGATGGCTGCCATCCAATCTCGGTTCGAAGTGGCGGTACCTGAGCTACCAGACCACATTGACCCTGCTAGCTATAGTGAGTTGGTTTGCTAGTGCATGCGTGTTCTGTCATTCTTATCTGGTTTTCAGTGACATCGTGATCGGTTTCGTGTTGCCGCTTATATGCACATGCATTTTATACGTTGGCTGTAACGATGTACTTGATAGAGGCTGTTGGTTTGTGAATCGTTTATTAGCCACTACGATGCGTTGTGACGGTTTGAACGAATTTTGGCGCTCAGTTTTTCGAACGCGCGGCAACGAGGGATTGCCCTCGGTGGTATAGTACATTTACGTTGTGGAGTTATGTGGGACGATCACAACTCTTTAGACCTTCCCTGCTCGCGGTGTTTTGCGCGTGGGGGAGTAACGGCATACGGCACCTTCCACTGACTATGCAAGCCATAGGCGTACATTGTCGCTCACGGCCCGAGCACTGGAGTACGGCCATCTTGCTTTCATCTCGCAGCATAGTCCATCAAGCCCAAGTGTGAGCACTTGTGGTTATCCTAAAAGTCAAGCTTCATCGAAAACGGAAGGAGGCGTGTGATTCAATGATGGATTGGCACGTTCTGTTACGAATGATTTCCGCACAATCAAATTGTGATAGATATCATGCATGAGCACGCTCTGACTCTCGAGTGTCAGGTTCCTTGCTGACCCCGCGACGTCTCTTGGAACGTCGGAATCCAGAACCTTGAGCGCTGTCCGGATCTGGTGACTCCGTATCCTGAGAAACAAATAAATGAGATCCGTCAATTAAGGGGGCTGGGGGCAGTACTGGGGGGAGTGCGGCACGGCTTTTATGCTTCGAAAAAGGCATTTGAACCTCGGCAACGTAGGCAGAGGTACGGCCACCAACAGTGATCCATCTGACGGTAGCGAGTTCGCCCGAGGTCTGGGGAAAGCACAGGATCAGTCGGTCGTAAGAGGACAGGGAGTGGGACGACCAGTTTCATGGTCTGGTTTGCCTTCTTGCCTTTGCCCTGCGCTGACGGCGTGAGAACCGCGCCACTGACGTCAAAAAGAGCATACCCATCGGTGGTGGAAAAGCCAATGGCTAGGGTACTTGGCATCGTCTGCGTTCGCTTCGATAGCTACACGACACACGTCGGCGATCTGGTGGTGCAGGGCGAGAGTCTGACTGTCGTCTAGGGCGTTGCACCGTTGCTCGGGATGGACTCGAGCCTGATACAAGATTTCATCTGACGACAGGGAGCCAAATGGCGTTGAGCTGGATCTGCAGAATGTAAGTGAACTGGTGTAAACCTGCGAGATAGTTTCCGATGCCAGCGCTGAATGTCTGGTCTAAAAGGAGGGCCTTGATCGGACAAGTTCTGTTGGAAATAACATCACGAAAATCTCGGAGAGAAGGCATGGATAAAATCGGATCAAAGCCAAGGCCCGAGATTGGAGGTTCGCTCAACGGGGAACGAACGAGACGGATGCGACCGAGACGACGAGCATCGCAAAAGGCGAGTTCTGTGAAGCACGCATCTTGCTCTTGGATGAACAAGATGAACTGTGGACCCAGGGCGGTATTAGTAACGAACGGGTATGGGAATGAATACCTTCCTTTACGTATCGTGGTGGCCAGCCGTCGGAAGAACGGCCGGGATTGGATTTATACTGCGGGGTTGATTGACCTCTGACCTAGCGGAATCAAGGTCGGAACCCGAACGGAGTCTCACGGACGAGGAGCAGACCTTGAGCATGCCTGTCATGCCAAAGTGCAGTACGGGCATCCTGCCCTCTCCGTCGAGCTGGATGTAGAAGCATTTGCCTGTCGGAGTTGTCGTGCTTGCGCTGGCAGTGGGTCGGGACAGCCTTACCATACCGAGCTGTGTCGTTTACCATGCGACCAGTAACTTCGTTTGCCTGTAGGATGGGCAAAATAAGTGGCTGCGGAACCGAAGTGGGAAGGACTTGCGAAGCCGCCACTGGTCGTCCCTGCGTACACCCGCGCGTCTTCAAAGGCGTCGACATGGTGGATCAGCTTTCCCTTTGCGATGGCTCTGACGAGCGCGGCGGCGCGCTCTACCTCTGTTGACGGTCAGCGGGCGCACACTAGCAAAGGCAATACGCACCCGGGAGCTCTGGCATGGCTGTGATCACGTAAGACGGGACGCTTCTTAAAAGCCTTGCAACGCCGCGCATATAGTCCCCACGATGGCATTCCTCCTCGCCCGCCCGCGAAAGCCCTGGGGGCTCACATGGCGCTCCTCCGTCTGGTTCACAACGATAGGTCCGTGTTCTCCCCGTCCGCGTCGCCCGCCCGCTCACCGCCAGCCCAGTTGTCGGCTTTGGTCTGTCGTCACTCGTCCCCGCTCTGTTTCCCCTTACCCCCCTCCAGGCATCACCAGCGACCTGCTCGTGTACTCCATCATCATACCCGTCATGCCCTTCCAGCTAGAGCGTCTCGGATACCACTCCGTCGCCGGTCTCACCGGCTGGCTTCTCTGTGCTTATGTGCGTCCCCCTCTCTGCCTCCCGGCCGGCCTCACTCATCTCCCCGCAGTCCCTCGGGCTGGTCCTCTGTGCGCTCTCCGTCCCCTCCTCTTCCCTCTTCCTCACCCTTTGTCAGCCACAATACCCATCGCAATGTACGCCGACAAGAGAACTTCTAGGCGTGCACCCCTCATCATTGGTCTCGCCGCTCTCCTTGCCGCTCAAGTCCTCCTTATGGAAGCACCCAACTATGCCGTCATGGTGGTTGCTCGCATCCTTCAGGGAATCAGCTCCTCCGTAGTTTGGATCGTCGGCCTCGCCCTCCTGTACGTCCTTTTTCTCTCTCCACATCCCTTCTCACCGTCTTCCCAGTTGTGATACCACCCCAGAGGCAAAAATCGGCAGTCAGTTGCCCTGCTGTCTTTTTTCTGCTCCATCCTCACCAGTGTCGTTGATGTAGGGCAACTTGGCATTGCAATGACCGGTCTCTCTGTTGGGTACGTCTCCGCACTTGTCGCGATCATCCCGCCTGACAGTCACAAGCCTCATGGTTGGTACCCCTGCGGGTGGCTCCTTGTACGCCCGGTTTGGCTATCGTGCTCCCTTTATCTTTGGTGAAATATGCACTGCGGTTGATCTCGCCCTCCGTCTCCTCATCGTCGAGAAAGACGTTGCCCTTCGATGGGGTTACGATTCTGCATCAGGTCAGCACGTTGACATCACCAAATCACAATCCGCTCCGCCCTATCGCTCTCCGGACGCCATCGGACCCTTCGCATCGGAACTCAATTCGGTACAGCCCACACCGGAACAAACTGCAGCCCCAGCCGATGCTGTACAGAATCAAGCCACGCTAGAAGCTCAAGCTCCACCTGCTGACAATCTGGCCCTGTCTAAAGTCCCACTCGCTCAGAAGTCGCTCCCGTTACTATCCGTAATACGGCTCTTGGGGCAATCACCTCGTGCCGTGGTCGCGTTGATTATGTCTTTGATTTACGGGTATGTTGCACGACGGGCTCGTGTTCGTGTTCACAAAGCATGTCCTTTCCAGTACTGTCAACAGTATGCAGGAACCTACGCTTCCCCTTCACTTGCAAGCAGTTTGGAAATACAACTCTGAGAAAGTCGGCTTGGTATACATGGCCGGTCTTGTTCCTGCTCTGATTTGTGAGTATCTATTAATGGCTCATTTCGACGAGCAGAGTTCACTTTAGAGTTAGCATCGCCTCTATCAGGGTTACTCTCTGATCGGATAGGATCAGATTTCATCACACCCGTCTGCCTGCTTCTCGCTCTGCCATGGTGGATCGTTTTAATCCTGAGAAAATCGGTTGCTCTGTTTGTTGTCGCTCTCGCCTTGCAAAGTTAGCATCGTATTCTTGCGTGGATGTTCGTTCTCACCCACGCGACCCGTAGCTTTCTTTGTTTCGGGGGTTGTCCCTCCAGTGACTACAGAACTAGCGACCGTTTCTCGGGGTATACCGGGTGTTGGATGCAAGTCTTCTCAATGTTCTCGTATTCGCTGACTGATTATGCCGTACGTCAGATGCCCACGTATATGGGGCCTTCAATTTAGCGTTTGGTATCGGAACTGCCGGTGAGAATCTCTTGTATTTATGCATATCGACGTTGCGCTGACTCCGATCAGTGGGCCCTATAATTGGTGGTCAGGTTCGTGCTTGCTCAGGATTCTGAGAGTGAGACTAGACATTCTGCTACAGATTTATGGCCGCATAAGACATGGTTGGACTGCCGTGTGTTGCATAACGGCCTCACTCATCATAATATGCGTCATGCTTTCATTTTGCTATACCGGTGAACAGCCTCTGTTGACCAAGATGATGCGGCAGCAAAACTGGTCACAAGCATCACTAGAGATGCAGCCTTCTGACAAACGGCCCAAGGGGAAGGGTCCCGACACGCCCACGCCCACGCCCAGCGAGACGCACTCGATTTCATGATGATTTTTGGACATTTGTGCATAGCTTATACCACTTGACGTACGTAGTCTATCTCGCTCGCCCTAGTGTTATTATCGTATTGCCGCGGTATGGACTCATGAGAAATCGAACTTGTGTGTGGGAGACCCTCGACCATCACTGCTACCATCAAGTACAGCGTTTGGTCGACGTATTTTTTCCTCAACCTGGTCGCAGTCCTGCACAAGTTGGCATGGACTCTCGGTCGAATGCTGGGCCGTCGTCTTCTGAGCCCACCTTGACAGCCTACCACCAGGGAGCGACCGGCGACGTCGGCGTCACCGCTCCTCCGTTCACCCCCCCCAGTCCTGACGCTTGGACGCCTGGTTCACGCCTGGATACTCAAAGCCGAAACAACCTCAGGCAGGCCTCTGTCGCGCTCGACACTGCGTACGAGCGAATCACCTCTCTCAGGAACAGCATCAACAACATGTTGAACCGCAACCCACCGGAAGCTACAGGGACAGAGGCCTCGACGGTCGGAACGGGCACCAGTGCTGCCCAACCCTCCCTCAGCCACGACCCCAGCATCGGCCCACCACATTCTGCACTCGTGCTCTCGAGCGAACAAGTGGTGGAAGAGCTCAACCTGAGGGCTGCGAGGCTACGCTCGCTCATATCTCCCTCTGCTCGACAAAGGCTCGAGGAATTTGAATCCGGCGGTAGAAATAACACGAGGAGGGAGTCCGTACGGGATAGGTTTCCTCAGAGCAACCGTCCGAGGCTTGACAGAGGCGATTTTCATTCTACCTCACTCCGACCCCGCACGCCCCCCATGCCGGATCTCGTCCTACCGCGCGCTCGAGAACCTGTTGATCCGCGCGTTTCCCAGAGGCAAGACCTTCAGAGCACCAATCGAGACGATTCGAGTACCATGATCGGGAGACGTGTAGCTGCACGCGTGAACGCATCCGACAGCCCCGCCAGTCTCTCGTCACGTCTGTCGCTCTCGCAGATTGAGCAGCGGTTGCAGGCACAGACGGCACAGATCGCACGGGAACTGGAGAACATGACGGATCGTTTAGCCGCCCAGAGGTCCAGAAGGGCCGAACTGATGGCTTCTTCGGCTGTGCGCAGCGACGCCGCACATGACAATAGGGTATCTACTCCATCACAGGTTGGGCTGATCACCGCTAGCGGCGACACGAGGTCGGTGCCCAGCCCTCCAACGGGCGGGCGTCCCCTCAGGCCAGCTCGCGAAGTCACTGTCGTGGATAACACCACTCGCATTGTCCTTCCACAACCAATATCACGTACATCGTCCGACGGCACACCAATTGACGAGCTCCCGACACCTGCCCGCCGCAGCCTCTCTGCGGCCTTTAGGGAGCATATCGCAACGTACCGGGACCAAGTTGGGAATATATCTCAGGACACCCCTCGCAATCTTGCAAATGCACCCGAGGTGCGGGGTACGCTGGTCAATCTGCTCGCACGGGACCGGGATGATCAACTCTTATCCGCCCGTCAAGCCGAACAAACCCGATCCGGCACTGACGCTAGTCGGAGGGATGATCCGTCTATCCGCTCCAATCCCTCTTCTCCAGCGGGACAGGGTAGACGGCGAAGAGGTTGGAGTGAGCTTCTTCGAGGATGGCATACTGTTTCATAACTGACGTACGACACAGCCCGACTCAATGCTGATGGTGATGAAATAGACTCTGATGAGGATGACAACGTGTCACCGCACACGCGTCGCCTGCGAATGCGCTTTGCCTATGGCACTGGAGACGTGGACCAACCGGCAACGCGGTCTCATACGGTCACCATCGAGGATATTCTCTGGCGGACGTCTGGAAGTGACAGTGAAGCAGATGCACTCTCCCCAGATTCGACTGACAGCTGTCCATCGCTTTTCCATGGCTCGCCACCTCGGCCCCCGGTCCGCCACCCATACCCACTCCCAGCTCCAGCGGAAGACATGCTGATATACCCGACTACCAAATCACTTCAACTCCCGCAGGTGGTTTGTGTATCAAAATATGCCAGTCTTGCTGGCCGGTGATCCACCCCGGCTCATCTCGTCCTCACAGTATGTCCTCGCCATCATGGCGCTAGACGTTGGTTATATAACTTGGGTTGATCTTTCTTCTCTATTCACTTTGCGCCGCACAACCTTGGGGGGCACCACGCCGTTCTTGTTTAGTTATTCATAAATTAGCTAGCTTGTACCGTGCGAAAGCGTTGGAACGCAACCGTTTTGCTTATTCCTAGCTCCTTTTCCGTTCACTCGTGTGCTGCCTGTTCATCCTTGTTTTTCTTTTGGTCGTCGTGGTGGTCGTGGACGAAACGGGCACTTTCCACTTTGTAAGAGCGAGTCTTGCTCGAGGCAACGAAGTGGTGGTTTGACACGCAAGAGTGGGACTTGCATCCTTGAAGGAGGGTGCCAGACATACGTCATGCTCACACTCGAGTCATTTTTCTTACTGCACCCACGCGGTCGTCCGAATCCTTTCAGTCGGTGCACCCTTCTTCACTAGCGCTCCACAACGTTATTCATGGTGGCAGCAACGACCGCTGCATGCGCATGTAGATTATTATTACTCTAGACAAAAAAAAAAAGCGACACCGACGTTCATCAGTGCCACACGGCTACGACTGCGCAGGGGAGGGCATCGCCTGATACGTCCCGTAATAATTGGGTTGATACAACCCGGGGCTGTAACCTGCGGCACCCGGCTGTCCCGCGACCGTGGCCCTCATATGTGGAGGTAGCGTTGAAGCCACGTATCCCGTCGCGCCTGTGCCGACGGGTGCCGCCCACGCTCCGCCCGTGGTTGGTGGGTACGGTTTCCCGCCTGGCGTGGCCGCTACAATCGTATTTGCCACCGCGCGCTGACCTGGCGTCGGCGTGGCCGCACCGAAGAATCCAGCATAGGACGTCGGCATCGTACTCGGTGTCGTTACTGCGGGGGTTGCAGCAGCTGCACTTGGTTGCGGCGTCCCCTTACGGGATCCACCTGCAGGCGCGTTGGATTGCACCTGGGGATTATATTGATACCAGGACGAGTACGCGTACTGTTGCTGTCCTCCCGTCCCATATGGTTGACCAGGGTAGTATTGCGACGTGGCTTGCGTTTGGGCGGTCGCCTGGGCGTACGCGGTGGGATAGTATGGTGTCGGCTGGCCAGGTTTATACTGATAGCCTGTCCGATAGGGCGTCGCGTAGTTGTACGAGTAGCCGGCGTAAGCTTGGGCTGTGGCCGTTGCTGTGGTAGCAGTGACTTGGGCAGGTTGCGTTGGCGTTGGCGTTGGAGCTGGTGGCGCTGCCGGGATTGCAGTCGCAGTTGACTTGATGTACAGGGTAGAATCGTCCCGGAGGGCCGTTGGGTGCTCTGCGGGGAGCGTCCCTTGCCAGCCCTGAGCGGGTGCTATGGGCAGAGTCCGTTGGAGCTTATGAAGGATAGATGGTGGTGGAATGAGAGGTGCGTTTTCGGAGGTGCAGGACCGCGGCCGGAGAGAGGTGAGGAGACAAAGAGAATCGAGAATACTCTGGGCTAGAGAGTACGGTTGAGTAGGTGACCAAAGGTATGCGGCAGGACAGTGCAACTGACCAGTATCCCATTCTTCTGAACCTTGCTCGACTGAGCAAAACTCTCCGGGCTGTGACAGCCGTCCACTCTGAAGTTCTTCCAATCTTTTGAGTGCTTTTGCGTTTCGCTCCAACAATTCATGTACGGCAGCCTCAAGTTCCAGGCTTCCCAAGGCTTGCTTGAGCAGGGTTATCTGTTCTGCTGAGAAGAGCCCCTCCAAGGGCTGTTCATCATCGAGCACGCCGTTCTTGTCAGACCTGTCGACACCATTGAGCCGAGGAACCTCTATGGCATCGTCTGGAGGGTGATGCGAAATCGTCGTGTGCTCGTCTGAGCACCTCTTCTTTCTGTCCTCCCATCTCCACAAAAGCTCACCCACGGCAGACCGCCCAATCTCGACACCATCTTGTTCGAATACGGGGGCAAAGGTGGCATACGGTCCATAATCCAGGAACGCGCCACAGCTTACGCGACGCGGGCCGGGAAGCTTCGATTTATATTCTGGAGGCTTCTTGGGAACGTAGGACGCCAGGGTGACGGGAGACGAGTCTGTCGGATTTGGTTCAGCTGATGCGGGAGTAGAAGGGGAAGGTAGTATGGCAACGAGCTCGGCATTCGCGGTCGATAGATCTCTCAAGGACCTATTGTCGGAGAGGGCGAGATCAGAGCTGAGGGAAGACCACCAAGTCCCAAAAGGCAAACGCTGAATGAGAGCATATTTTTTGGCATAATGGGAACTGGTATGCTTTTCGGGGGGAGTCGGTTTGGGTTCGGATGTGGAGTCGGGAAAATCGAGAAGGGAAGCAACGTCGAGGGGAAGGGGGACGGAGTGGAAAGAGGCTTGGTCGAGGAGGGACGAGGCAAGATTGCAAAAACGGAGTTGCTGTGCGGCAGGGGACGAGGGGCGCGATCTCGGATGGTAGGATGCTGGAAATAGGTTTTGAACCGCGGCCTAAGAGTGGTGATGTTTAAACGGAGAAATGAAAAAGGGGAGGAGGCTCACGCGTAGGACACGGAGTGGATGCTGAGAGGGCTCCCTGAGCAGGGCGCGGAGCGAGAACGAGCCAGACAAGGACTGTGAGGTGGAAGGCTCGGAGAGGTCGGAGGAGGGGAGAGGGAGGACGCGGTCGAGCAACGCCTGGGAGTCGATGCTATGGGAGAGTGGGTAGACGCTGGAGGGGGAGAGGGGGGGGACTTACAGCTCGAGAATGTCGAGGATGTGCTGTGCGTCGGAGGGGCGAACTGGGACATCGGCGGCGAGCTGGAGGGTTTGAGGCTTGGGGGCGGGGAGGGCGTCCTCGGGCTCGTTCTCGTCCTTGACGGGGCGGGGCTGCTTCGGCTGGGGGGGATCATCGCTGTCGTGGAGAGAGGGGCGTTTGCGTTTCTTCGTGGCGGGCTTTGATTTTGTGGGGGGTGCGGGATCGCCCTGGCTCTGTGCGTGTGTCGCTGAACTTCGCGTTGCGCGGGCCATGGCCGACAGAATGACGATTTACCGAAACAGTAGCCCGGCAACGCGCATCGTATTTCAATCGGAGTCTATAATTTCATCCCCAGACACTCCAGCCGACGATGCCGTCCTCTCCGTCCTCGATGGCGTCCGCTCTCTGGAGGGCCCAGCTGCGCTCCGCACCCGCCAACGGACACGCCGCGTTCGTCCCCCCCGTCCGCAAGGTCGTCCTCGAGTTTTGCCAGCACGGCCCCTCCTCCGCCAACACACGCATCTTCGTCAAAAACGACATCCAACGCGTCGCCCGCGAGCATCCGCACGTCGAGTTCGTGGTCAAGCAGCGGAACGGCCACGAGCCCATCGCCCGCGGGTTCTATGGTGCGTGCCCCGCCCTGTCGCCTGCACGGCTGCGGCTGACCCCCCGCCAGTGAACGGACGCGACAAGGTGGTACCGCTCCCGCGGCTCGAGGTGAACGGGATAGAGAGAAAGGTGCAGCTGATATTGGAGTCTTCGGGGGCCAAGATCAAGCCGTTGAAAAAAGGACGGATAGTGGAGAGCATGAGCGAGTCAGTCCGGGGCATCTGGAGCGGGCTGCACGTCGACACGCCGTACACACTCTGAGTAGCTGAGACGAGATTGTCCATGTCAGAAAACACGCCGTTGCCTGCAGGCACCCCCTTCTTATCTCGCCCCTTCCTCCGCCCTTGCCTCGTCCTCTCATCATGTCCCAGGTCTGTCTCTCCCTCTCGTCCCCTTCCGCTCCCTCACGCTCTCTGCAGTACGACCAAGTGTTCGCGGACTGGCTCGAAACGGACACGATCGTCAACGTACGTTCTCGCCTTGTCTGCCCCATGCAGTCCCTCCAATTCCACGCTCACAGTTCGAACTTTCTCCGGCCACTACCCTCAGTGATCTCCCCGTGAGCACCCGCAGCGATGACGACACGACCCACCGCTAATTTCGACCACCGCCGCCAGCATCCCATTCCCGAACATGACGAGTACCACGCCATGCCCCACAGTCTTAGACACGTCCTCGTCAGTCTCCCTCTTCTCTCCCATGCCCCGCCCCTCATCCTTTCCCTTTGCTCAGATCCCTCCGTCTCCCGAACCTGCCACCCGTCCCCGAAGTATCCTCCTCGAGCCTGTCCACCCCAACATGCTACACACTCCTTCCCCCTACTCGAGACATCGGTGGTCGGCCTCGCCAGATCCTCCCAGTGGCGGCGTCTACCGCGCCCGACAAAGCGTGTCGTCCATCGGCTCTTGCTCAACCGTGCACACGCGCTCAGCTCCTCCCGTCAAGTCGATCCTTACCCGCCATGATTCTGGCATCTCCATGGCCACAAAGTCCACACGAAGGAGGAAGAAGCGCTCCCCACCTTCTGTCAAATTCGTCGACGCACCAACAGTCCATTATGACGACGGCGTATATTATAACCCTCCTTCGCCACGTTCCCCCCCTTCTTCCCCATCGGGCCCTCAAAGGCCAACGCGTTGGTTCACCAAATGGTGGAAGAAATCTCCTACCCCCCCACCGCGACCCCCCATATCCGGCCCATATCACATATCTTACACCGCGTCGCTCGTCGACGTCCGTACGTCGAGTACACCAAAACCAAAACTCGGCAGGCTAAAACAGCTCTGGCATCGACTGACCAGTGTAATCAATTGATCTCCAGGCGAGCATTACCCGTCTTTTGTTCTATGCCCACTCGTCCGACCTCGTACCCGGCTTTTACTTGGTCGCTTATTCGTGCTTGTTCTCGCGCGGCCTTCAATTCCCGACCCACCGCAACGGCCTCCAGGCCTTCTGACGAGCCATATTTTCGCTCGCTCGTTATACGCATGCGTTTCATGACCGCAATTACGCACCGATCGATTCGGTGGCCCATTGCACGCCGTCCGTGTCACGCTAGATCTATCTCACCGCACTGCATATCCCGTATGTATCCCTAGTCGTATTGCACTCACATCGCAGTCCATCATTCCGCTCATTGATCGCGTACGTCAGAACTCATGTATCCAGATTTGATAGGTAGTAGGAATAGTAGGGATTCAAGCGGGAACGTCTGGTCTTCGTGCTTTCTCCGCATCCCACCGTGCACGTATGAGCATCGCACCTTCCGCTCTCGACCGAACGAGCGGTGGGAGGAGCTGTGTTTGTGCAGCTTGCAGATATGGCGGCAACATTGCATCGTTTCGAATGACCTACAGGACGTCGGGAAGTGAGCCACACATGAGAATGTGGACGGATCTTGTGAAGGAGTCGTGGGCTTACGGAGCCAATGGCAAGGAAAAACGAAAACGTCGCCGCGCTGCTGAGCATGTACTGGGAGAGCGTCGCTAGAGATCCTCTGGGCCCTGCGCCGCCCCTTTCGGTGGGCAACAAACAAGTCCGTGTTCAGTCGTGGGTTGCGGCGACCTGGCAAGCGAGCCTCACCTGAGGATGGTGTACGAACCAAAAATGAAGCCGATGGTAAGACCGACGCCTCCACCCATGAGGGCACCCATTCTGGTCAACATACATGAGCACATTGAGCCCGGAGACATCGCGGACGGGGAGGACGTACTTTACTGTACATTCCAACGTCTCTAGTCAGAAATGTTGCAGTTTCGCGCTTTGGTTGTGGTCCTACTTACATTTCTGCCAGACGGACGGCTCTTGTGCGCGGGGGGCTCGTGCTGCCATGATGACGAAAAGAGGACA
This sequence comes from Boletellus emodensis, assembly GCA_038089935.1. NCBI lineage: Eukaryota > Fungi > Basidiomycota > Agaricomycetes > Boletales > Boletaceae > Boletellus > Boletellus emodensis. The sequence goes on along the minus strand of JBBPLU010000073.1, from coordinate 18,780 downwards.
GACGAGGTAAGTTGGTTGGCGAGAAAAGTCAAGTCAGAAAAGTCAGTCAAGTCCGTCGGCCGCTCAATTCATGTCTCAGTACTCGCCCTCGTTTCCCAGTGCTCGGCAGGCCCAAATCAGTCAGTCTTCCACGTTCTCTTTGCATATCACCGATTCATGGTGCTGCAGTCAGAGCGAACCAGAGAGACCTGTTCCATGTCTTGTCGTTCAAAGAGCAAACCGAAAGCGTGCTCCGCTCCTGGCTTGGTGAGTACTTGTCTCCCGTGCTTGCACACCTCCCACTCACTTGCTAGGAACGAGATGGCTTTCAAGGTGGGACAAGGAGATCGACCTCCTTCTCAAGCTGCTCTATTATGGCTTGACGATCGGTCGAGGTTCGGAGCACAGATGTATCCTTCAAACTATTTCGCTTTGCTGACCTCGTCCTGAAGCCGTGCAGACTTTGGGAGAAGAATACACCAACATCTGGCAGCATTCTGCATTCAGTGACAGATTGCCTTCCAGAGCTTCGCGGCTAGCGCTTGTCCTTCTTCCAACCCTACCCCCGTATATTCTCGCAAGATGGGGTTCTCATCTCAGTTCCTTGTCCCCACGAGTAGCAAGTATTCTCCATGTGCTGCCTGCATGCTTTGAGATGGCCACGGAGGTCAACCTTGCCATGTTCTACCTCCGGGGCACGTATTACGATCTGTCCAAACGGATCCTGGGCATCCGGCATGTGACTATTACCCCGTCCTTTCTATCGGTGAAGGGATACTCAAGGGTATTTGCAGATCTCATCCACGCCCGAAAACCCACACATGCGCCCGCCCTCGTATTCTCTGCTCGGAATCCTCATCTTCATTCGCCTCCTCTACCGGCTCATACGTTACTTGCGCTCCCGTGCACAAAGCGTCGGCGAAAGATCGCATGGAAAACGGACCCTCGACGGGACGCGGGAGATGTTTATTGATGACCGACTCGTGAGCACCATGCTCGAACACGTCACTCCAGAGGATGTGCCCGTGAAGCCTGCTGAGGAGGACGAGAACACCGTGTTGGACATCAGCGCGATACCTGCTCGAGCAAGGGCTAGTCGGACGTGCACGCTTTGCTTGGAGGAGAGGACTGACAGCTGTGCAACGGAATGCGGTCATCTGTTCTGCTGGCGTTGTATTGTAGGATGGGGGAGAGAGAAGGCAGAGTGCCCGCTGTGTAGGCAGGGGTTGAGCTTGACCCGACTGCTGCCTATCTACAATCTCTGATTGGCAGACGCGCACCATCGTCTAGTATCGACGACAATCAAGATAATAGTGTACAGCAGTACAGAAGGTAGTGCGGTAGAATTTTACACGAAGTTATCATACCACTTGTTGGATAAGAGTGATATTGTCGCCTTTGAGGAGGATACGGCCTGGAGACGAGTCAATAGTGGCAGGCGGTGAGAGACGAACAAGGCCGCACCGAGTTCCCTCCGTGGTTTCGCGTCCTTGACGTACACCTCGGCTGCCTCGTCTATGACGATATTCATAAATTCATCGAAGCCCTGGGTAAAAAGGATCAGCGGAAGAGTCCAAAGAGCGTCACAGAGGAAAAGAAACGCGAGAGGGATGAACCCATCGCCTTTGTAAGAGACGATTTAATGCTGGAAGTGAACTGGCGATGAATCGGATGGACGTACAATGATGCGCCCTTCGATTCGCATCTCGATGTTATCGAACAGCCATATCACGACCTTTGTCCGCTGTAGATGCGCGTCGTCAGTGATGATGTGGCGCAGAGAGCGCAGAGCGTGACCTGCTGCAAGTTTTTGAAGATCACATTCTGGGTGGGTTCGTCAGCTAGAGAAACCAAGCGAGCAGGCCCGAGCGTACGATGGGCTGCACCATCACGCGCTGTTGACGTCCCGACATGGCTGGCGAGCGTTCTCTTGGACGGTGTCGACGACGTGCACGACAGCGAGACCGATTCCCGCTGATTATCCAATCCGTTCCCATCCCATCCGGGGACCAATCGACGCGTCTGCCCTCTTTCACGACCACATCATGGAGGTAAACCACGTCCGCGTGTGCGACGGCCCCCAGCATCGCTGACCGTGTCCAATCAGGCGTTCAGTCCCTCCAACTCCTCCACCGCAGCCGCGGTCACTTTTATTACGTTCGTCCAAGACCTCAAGCGAAAGACCAAGACATGGGGTCCCATGATAGAGCTCTGCGCCAACGGAGAGAAGACCCTCGAACGTTTCCGATACCAATTCCCAGACGACTGGCTCTATAGCGACCAGCTCAGAGGAGAATGGAGCGCTTACAATGAAATCCTCAAGCGCAAGAATGATTCCATTCAGGAGCAGCTCGGTAAGGCGTTTCCTGTCGTGCTTTTCCTTGTCCCACGTTGATATTTTGTCACAGCCGGGCTTCAGCTCAAGATTGTCGCAGAGGACAAGATCATAGAGAACAAGATCAATGACATTCTCGCAGAATGGGAGCAGACACGTCCAGTGCAAGGGAGCCTGCGTGCTGATACCGCCATGAATACAATCAACGTTTTTGAAGGCAAGTTAAACAGGGTCAAGGAGGAATACGACCTTGTATGCAGGGCCAAGGAGGCACTCGACCTCGAGTTGACGCGTCATACACGCTTGGAACCAGTGTTTGAGGAATTAAAAGACCTCAAGGCCGTCTGGACGGCACTGTCGGGCGTCTGGAGTCAGATTGGAGAGCTGAGAGAAATGTCGTGGGCGACTGTACAACCGAGGAAGTTGAGGCAACAAATTGACGGACTCTTATCATCAACCAAGGACATGCCGACGCGCATGCGACAGTATGCAGCATTCGAATACGTCCAGGATGTTCTTAGAGGACTCTTAAAGTCGAACGCAACCATCTCCGACTTGAAATCTGAGGCTCTGAAGGATAGACACTGGAAGCAGCTGTTCAAAGTCCTGCGGCTGGCTGCACAAATCAGTCTCCCTGTGTAAGTGGCTCACCCTTTTGTTCTTGACATTCCATGATGTGCACGCGTAGCATGACGTTGGGGAACGTCTACGATCTGGACCTGAAAAAGAATGAATCTCTCATACGTGAAGTCATCGTACAAGCTCAGGGCGAGGTATAATATGCCGTGGTTCTGTCGCCTACTTTGTGTTTGACGTCATACCTAGATGGCTCTTGAGGAGTATATCAAGCAAGTCAAGGAAACTTGGACTAATTACACTCTAGATCTGGTGAACTACCAAAATAAATGTCGGCTTATTAGGTACGAACTGGTTCCGTACAACTCGCTCGTAATATGTCGCTCATATTCTACATCAGAGGTTGGGATGATCTGTTCAGCAAATGCAGCGAGAATCTGAACTCAATGACGGCGATGAAGCTTTCCCCTTACTACAAAGGTACGTAAAATACGGAGAGCAAATTTCATCGAGTTGATTCCTTGCTCTCAGTTTTCGAAGAAGAGGTATTATTTCAGACAAGGCACTGTTTCTTGTGCTAATAGTATAAAAGGCCGGCTCATGGGAAGAGAAACTGAATAGGATTCATGTTTTGTTTGGTAAGATAGGCATGTTTGTTCTTCGTCCGGCGTTTTCTTACTTTTGTGGAAGATGTTTGGATCGACGTTCAGCGTCAGTGGGTGTATTTGGAGGGCATATTTTCCGGGAGCGCAGACATCAAGCATCTCCTTCCTGTGGAGAGCGCCCGTTTTCAAAACATCAATGCTGAATTCTTGACCGTCATGAAGAAGGTGTACAAATCGCCATTTGTTGTCGATGTCATGAATATCCAAGGAATACAAAAGAGCTTGGAGCGCCTCGCTGACCTATTGAACAAAATTCAAAAGGCCCTCGGCGAATACCTTGAGCGCGAGCGATCGTCATTCCCACGATTCTACTTCGTTGGCGATGAAGACCTGCTGGAGATTATCGGCAACAGTAAAGATATCCTACGCATTATGAAACACCTCAAGAAAATGTTCGCTGGTATCTCCACTATCAAGCTTGATGACGATCTGACTCAAATTCATGGGATGGCCTCACGTGAGGGAGAAGAAGTTCAGTTCAGCGAGCCAATCTTGCTGAAAGACTATCCAAAGATCAATGACTGGCTCGCTCGACTAGAATCTCTGATGCGACTCTCTTTGGCTGATTTACTTTGTGACGCTGTTGGCGAACTACAGTCATTCTATGGCACCGGATCTCCGCTCCATATGGATCAACTCATGCATTGGATGGAGAAGTATCCCGCCCAGCTTGTTACATTGGCTATTCAGGTGGCTTGGACCACGTCTGTCGAGGATTCTCTAGAGTCGGGAAATCTCCCCGATGGACCACTTGAAACGATTTCCCAGGCTCTTGACCTCCTAGCGGATATCGTCCTACAAGAACTAAGCCCTGTCACCCGTCGCAAATGCGAGCACCTCATCACGGAACTTGTCCATCAACGAGACGTTACGCGCGCACTTATCCAACAACGGGTCACCGATACCAAAGCCTTCACGTGGCTGTCTCAAATGCGATTCTACCTGGAACGATCCGCCGAGAACCCCCTCGATCGTTTGGCCATTCGAGTTGCGAACGCGACTTTCCCATATGGGTGGGAGTATTTAGGCGTTCCGGATCGTCTTGTGCAAACACCGTTGACGGATCGGGTCTACCTCACTCTTACTCAGGCTTTAGACAGTCAACTCGGTGGTTCTCCGTTCGGTCCAGCTGGCACAGGTATCTTTGTTGAGTCCCGTGTAGCAGTCATGTTCTCTGACGATTTGATTCTAGGCAAAACTGAATCCGTCAAGGCCCTCGGCGTCCAGCTCGGTCGCTTTGTGTTAGTATTCTGTTGCGACGAGACATTTGATTTCCAAGCCATGGGCCGCATCTTTGTTGGCCTTTGTCAAGTTGGGGCATGGGGATGCTTTGACGAGTTTAACCGACTAGAGGAGCGTATTTTGAGTGCGGTCTCACAACAGGTCCAGAGTATCCAACAAGGACTAGTAGCTCTCGCCAAGAATCCTAATACCGAGATCGAGCTTGTTGGGAAGAATTTGAAGATCAACAAGAATATCGGTATGCTTGTCTGCGAAGTTGTTGTCATGTCCGCCTAAGCACGTCAACCAGGTATCTTCATTACTACCAACCCCAACTACGCTGGACGGTCGACTTTGCCACCAAACTTGACAAAGCTTTTCAGACCGTAAGTCTATCTTCCGCATGTGCAAAGGACCGCTCTGACCATCCATTAGAATGGCAATGACACGGCCTGATCGCGAACTCATTGCTCAAGTCATGCTCTTCTCTCAAGGTTTCCGGACAGCGGAGTCTCTCGCGTCCAAGATCGTACCATTCTTCAACCTTTGTGATGAGCAACTTTCGCCCCAGCCCCATTATGACTTTGGTCTGCGTGCGCTGAAGGCTGTGCTTGCCAGTGCAGGTATCCTCAAGCGTGAACGTTTGCAGAGTGCCAAATTAGAGGATACAGACAGTGTCATTGGGCTCTCGGATGCCGTCTCTGAGCAGATCATCGTCATCCAGAGTGTCACAGAGACAATTGTACCCAAGCTGGTCGCTGATGATGTTCCTTTACTCACTAGGTGAGGGTCAATGCGGGCGTAGATTCTTCGTATGTTAAGTTTTTAACTCCTTTTAGCTTGCTTGCAGACGTCTTCCCTGGCACGGACTACGTCCCCGTCGATTTGGAGGCACTCCGTGAGCAGATACTGAAAGTCTGTGCTGAAAGGCGCCTGGTAGATGGGGAGCGGTGGATTGCCAAGATTCTCCAGTTGTACCAGATCCAGAAGATCCAACACGGTCTCATGATGGTTGGTCCCTCTGGCACCGGAAAAACAAATGCATGGCAAGTCCTGCTCTCCGCGCTGGAGAGACTGGATGGCACCGAAGGTGTTGCATACGTCATCGATCCTAAAGCAATTCACAAGGATGCGCTTTATGGCACGCTTGACCCAACTACTCGCGAGTGGAACGATGGATTGTTCACCCATATCTTGCGCAAGATCGTGGATGACGTGCGTGGCGAGAGTTCCAAGCGACATTGGATTATATTCGATGGAGACGTCGATCCGGAATGGGTCGAGAACTTGAACAGGTCGGGGGCATTTGCTAAACAATGGAATGTTTGACTAACCAATCTTCAGTGTTCTTGATGACAACAAGCTCCTTACCCTGCCCAATGGTGAACGCCTGAACTTGCCTCCCAACGTTCGGATTATGTTCGAAGTCGAACACTTGCGTTATGCAACCCTTGCTACTGTCAGTCGCTGTGGTATGATCTGGTTCAGTGAGGATGTCATTGAACCTTCAATGGTTTATCGTCATTATCTCAACACTCTTTCATCCGTACCTTTGGACGCGGATGATGAAGACGCTGCTGATGTGCCGGGACGTCGTGCGGATATTCTTGGCGTCGAAACCCCAGGTTCTACCCACCTTTCTGCCCAGGTTCAGATTGGTGGTATCCTCGAGCGCTACTTTGCAGACGGAGAACTTGTCAGCCTTGCTCTTGAATTTGCGGAATCCATCGATCACATCATGGACTTTACGACTACTCGTGCACTTCACACACTTTTCTCGTTACTCAACAAGACCGCACGTAACATCATTGAGTACAATATCCAACACTCGGATTTTCCGCTCCCCTCAGAGAAGGTCGAACAATATGTCACCAAACGTTTGCTTGTCAGTATTATTTGGGCATTTTCAGGTGACGCTAAATTGGACTTGCGCGCGGAGATGGGCGAGTTCCTACGTAAACAAACTGGAATTGACCTGCCGCCAATGACTGCCGATGCATCTCTCATCGACTTTGACGTGCAAATTGCCACTGGGGATTGGATTCCTTGGCAGTCCAAGGTTCCTTCAATTGAGATCGACGCACACTCTGTTACTGCAGCTGATGTCGTCGTTCCGACGATGGATACCGTGCGCCACGAGGAAGTCCTATACTCTTGGCTCTCTGAACACAAGCCACTCATGTTGTGTGGACCCCCGGGTTCGGGGAAGACTATGACGCTCTTCAGCGCCCTTCGCAAGCTTCCTGACATGGAAGTCGTCGGCCTCAACTTTTCCAGCGCTACTACTCCTGAGCTTATTCTCAAGACGTTTGAGCAATACTGCGAGTATAGAAAGACCCCGAACGGCGTCATCCTTGCACCAGTTCAGATTGGCCGATGGCTGGTTGTGTTTTGTGACGAAATCAATCTGCCAGCTCAGGACAAGTATGGTACTCAGCGAGTTATCTCATTCTTGCGTCAACTGGTTGAATGTGGTGGATACTGGCGCGCGGGCGACATGTCGTGGGTCAAACTCGAACGTATCCAATTCGTCGGTGCATGTAACCCGCCCACTGATCCCGGCCGTGTTCCTCTCAGTCATCGTTTCCTTCGTCATGCACCACTCGTAATGGTAGACTATCCGGGCGAAGTCTCTCTTAAACAGATTTATGGCACATATAATCGTGCCCTTCTCAAGGTCGTCCCAACGCTGCGCGCGTATTCCGAGCCTCTTACAGATGCGATGGTCTCCTTCTATCTCGTTTCGCAGAAACGTTTCACTTCTGACATTCAAGCTCACTATGTCTATAGTCCTCGTGAACTTACGAGATGGGTGCGGGGTATCTATGAAGCTATCCGCCCTTTGGAGATCCTATCTGTAGAGGGTCTGGTGCGTGTTTGGGCTCACGAGGCATTGCGTCTCTTCCAGGACCGACTCGTCACGGAGGAGGAAAAACAGTGGACCGACGAACATATTGACCTTGCTGCTATGGAACATTTCCCGACCATTGATCGCGACGAAGCTTTGGGGCGACCTATTCTCTTTTCCAATTGGACCTCCAAAGATTACATTCCAGTGGACAGAGAAGTTCTTCGCGAGTACACGAAGGCTCGTCTGCGTGTCTTCTACGAGGAAGAATTGGATGTTCCTCTCGTTCTTTTCAATGACGTGCTTGATCATGTGCTCAGAATTGACCGCGTGTTCCGCCAAGTTCAGGGTCACCTGTTGTTGATTGGTGTCAGTGGCAGTGGCAAGGTAATGGATCTGGCTTCATATACTTGGACTACAAGACTTACGATGTTAACTAGACGACATTGTCTCGTTTCGTTGCTTGGTTGAATGGATTGAGCATTTTCCAGATCAAGGTTTCGAACAAGTACACTGGCGATGATTTCGATGATGATCTCCGCACCGTGCTGAGACGCGCTGGTTGCAAAGGCGAGAAAATTTGCTTCATCATGGACGAGTCGAACGTGCTTGACTCGGGTTTCCTGGAGCGCATGAACACGCTTCTCGCGAACGCCGAGGTGCCCGGTCTCTTCGAGGGTGATGAACATGCTGCTTTGATGACAGCATGCAAGGAAGGGTCGCAAAGAGATGGGCTGATGCTCGACTCGCATGAAGAGTTGTATCGGTGGTTCACTCAGCAAGTCGCAAAGAATCTCCATGTGGTTTTCACGATGAATCCACCAGAGAATGGTCTTGCGTCCCGCGCTGCCACGTCGCCCGCCTTGTTCAATCGCTGTGTCCTCGACTGGTTTGGCGACTGGTCAGATCAGGCGTTCTACCAAGTTGGCATGGAGTTCACCCATACGCTGGACTTGGACTTATCGTCGTATTCACCACCTGTTCACTTCCCGATTGCCTACCGCGAACTTGTCATGCCTCCCATACATCGCATCGCGGTCGTGAATGCTCTCGTCTACGTCCACATGTCAATGCACCAGATCAATCAACGAATCAGTCGTCGCCAAGGTCGCTACAATTATGTTACACCTCGACACTACCTCGACTTGTGAGGCCTCTCGTCCCTCTGATACGGACAACTTACAAGTTTTTTTTAGCATCAACCACTACGTCAGGCTTTATAATGAGAAGCGCGACGAGCTCGAGGAACAACAACGTCACCTTCACGTCGGTCTTGACAAACTCAAGGATACGGTGACGCAGGTCGAGGAACTTCGCAAGAGTCTCGCCACAAAACGCTCGCAGCTTCAAGCCAAGGATGCAGAAGCTAACGAGAAGTTGAAGCGCATGGTTGCGGACCAGCAAGAGGCCGAACAGAAGAAAGCGGCGTCCATTGAAATTCAAGCTGCTCTGGTGGAGCAGGACAAAAACATCGCACAACGTCGTGCTGTCGTCATGGCCGATCTTGCAGACGCAGAACCCGCGGTGTTGGAAGCGCAGGCTGCTGTTAGTAACATCAAGAGGCAACACCTGCAAGAAGTTAGGACGATGGCTAATCCACCAGAGGCTGTCAAACTTGCAATGGAATCTGTCTGCACCATTCTCGGTCACAAGATCGATAGTTGGCGGACGGTTCAAGGTATCATCCGTCGGGATGACTTTATTCAGAGGATCGTCAACTTCGATACAAACAATCAAATGACGAAGCCTCTCCGTGAGCTCATGAAGAGGGATTTCTTAAGCCGACCATCGTTCAACTTTGAGACTGTTCAACGTGCCAGTAAAGCCTGCGGTCCACTTGTCAAGTGGGTGCTTGCACAGGTTCGATTCTCTGAGATTCTTGACAAGGTTGAGCCTCTACGGAACGAGGTGCAATCTCTTGAGACGCAAGCCGAAACGACCAAGAAACAAGCTGCTCAGATCATCACTATAGTTGCAGAACTGGAGGCGAAAATTGCCAGGTACAAGGAGGAATATGCACTTCTTATCTCGGAGACCCAGGCAATCAAATCGGAAATGGAGCGGGTACAAAGCAAAGTTGATCGCAGCATGAAGCTTCTTGAAAGCTTGTCTTCCGAAAAGGGACGATGGGAGTCCGGAAGTCGTACCTTTGATGCAGAAATGAGCACCATCGTTGGTGATGTGTTGCTGTCTGCGGCATTCCTTGCGTACGGTGGTTTCTTTGACCAACATTACCGAGAAGTTATGTGGCAGGATTGGGTGAACCATCTTCTCGAAGCCAGCATCAAATTTAAACCAGAATTATCGTTGACGGAATATCTTTCAACTGCAGACGATCGCTTGAACTGGCAGTCCAAATCACTTCCAGCCGACAACCTAACCACCGAAAATGCGATCATGCTCAAACGATTCAACCGTTATCCTTTGATCATCGATCCTACTGGTCAAGCGACGACCTTCTTGCTCAACGAGCACAAGGAACGCAAGATTACAGTTACGAGTTTCCTCGATGAAGCGTTTCTCAAAGTCTTAGAAAGCGCTTTGCGATTCGGTAATCCAATTCTTATTCAGGATGTTGAGCATCTAGATCCCATCTTGAACGCCGTCTTGAACAAAGAAATTCGCAGAACAGGTGGCCGCGTGCTCATTCGTATTGGAAATCAAGACATCGACTTCTCGCCTGCGTTCACAATGTTCCTCTCAACTCGAGATCCTTCTGTTGAATTTTCCCCCGACATTTGCAGCAGGGTTACATTTGTCAACTTCACAATGACACGTAGCAGTCTTCAAAGTCAATCCTTAGATCAGGTCCTGAAGGTAGAACGTCCTGATACTGAACGCAAGCGAACGGATCTTATGAAAGCTCAAGGTGAATTCCGCCTTCGCCTCCGAACGCTGGAGAAGTTGCTTCTACAAGCTCTCAACGAGTCGACGGGTAACATTCTTGATGATGATAAAGTTATTGGCACCTTGGAAACCCTGAAGCGGGAGGCTGCGGAGATCACACGCAAGGTGGAAGAGACAGACATCGTCATGAAGGAAGTTGAGCAAGTGACTGCGGAATATCTCCCGTTGGCGCAAGCTTGCAGTTCTGTATTCTTCATTCTCGAGCAACTCAACCTTGCCAATCATTTTTATCAATTCTCTCTTCGGTTCTTCCTCGACATCTTTGACTATGTGCTCCACCATAACCCCAATTTGAAGAACGTTGTTGACTACCACAGACGGCGGGAGATCCTCCTAAATGACCTTTTCTTGGTGGTCTATAAGCGAACCTCGCGAGCTTTGCTTCACCGTGACCACGTCATGCTTGCTGTACTTTTGGCACAAGTGAAGCTACGAGGTGTCGAGGATATTGCTGATGAACTCGAATTTCTGCTCGAAAGTGGACAGGGAATTGTTGGAAAACCTAACGCCCCCTCAGGCGAACATCCGGTCCCTTCTATACTCACTCCAGACCAGATGGTGCACCTCGAGGACTATGCAAAACAAAGCCTTTTCAGACCCGTTCTTAACAACGTTCTCGAGTGTCCTGAAGATTGGGAAGCTTTCCTGCAATCCGCAGACCCTGAAACAATCGTTCCTCTACCTTGGGAGCCGAGCACACGTATGTCCACCCTTCCTACGTAGATTTTCCATGTCTTGATATTCGGGCAGCTGCCGTGGAGGCCCTTCGTTCAATGCTTGTCGTCAAATGTCTGCGACCTGACCGTCTCCTACAATCCACGGCATTATTTGTGCGGACTGTTTTCCAGACCGACTTGTCTTCCGAACTCGATCTTGGTGCCATGGTTGCAGGCGAAGTTCCCGCCACAACGCCACTTGCCCTGGTATCCGTGACTGGCTATGATGCTAGCTACCGTGTGGAGCATCTCATACAAACTGTCGGCGCGCGATCCTCTTCAGTTGCCATGGGCTCTCAAGAGGGCTTTACTCTCGCAGATCAAGCTATCGCCGCCGCGTCGAGACAAGGAACATGGGTCCTTCTCAAAAATGTCCACTTGGCCCCTTCATGGCTTGGTCAACTGGAAAAGAAACTGCAGACCCTGAATCCTCATCGCAACTTCCGTCTCTTCTTGACGATGGAAGCCAACCCGTCCATTCCTGTCAACATACTCCGGCAGTCTCGCATCATCATGAACGAGCCTCCGCCAGGAGTGAAGGCCAACTTGCTCGACTCGTTGGGATCCATTTCCTCACAACGTCTCGCTCAGGGACCCGCAGAGAAGGTCCGTTTGTATTTCCTCCTCGCATGGTTCCATGCGGTTGTGCAAGAACGTCTACGATATGTTCCACTGGGATGGAGCAAAACCTATGATTTCAACGACTCTGATATGGCTTCCGCCTTCGGTACTATTGACACATGGCTCAACGCTGTTGCCAAAGGGAGGGCTAACGTTGATCCTGCTACAATTCCATGGGATGCGCTTCGAACACTCATCAAACAGTCAGTGTACGGTGGGCGTGTTGACAGTGATTTCGATCAACGCATTCTTGATGCGTTCGTCGATAAATTGTTTACTCCGGCTGCTTACAATGTGGATTTCAACCTCGTTCCCAGTATCAATAGTAGTCAGGTCCTCGAAGCTCCTGATGGGACCAAATTGGAGCACTTCCTCTCATGGGTACAAGGCTTACCGGACCGCGAACCGCCATCATGGTTGACATTGCCACCAACTGCAGAAAGAGTCATCGCTGTTGCTCAAGGTCGGCTCACTTGACGTCAGCTCGACGCCCACTGAGCTCACTTTGTCCTAGGTAACGAGCTTCTCAACAAGCTACGGAAGATGCGGACTCTTGTTGATGACGAGGATGACGTCCCCAGTGCTGGTACTCCTTCCAAGGGTCAGTCCCCACAACAGCCTGCGTGGATGCGCAACCTACACGAGCGCTGTCGCGAATGGTTGACGCAGCTTCCATCGGTAAGAAACGCTATTCGTAGTGACTGATCTGTTAATGACGCTTTCTATCTAGTCTTTGAATATACTGCCTAAACAGTCTAGCGACAATCCAGATCCACTCTATCGCTTATTCTTCCGAGAAGGCTCCATCGGACGCAAGCTGCTCGATCAGGTTCGCAAGGACCTCGCGGATGTCGTCAAAGTTTGTGAGGGTGAACTAAAGCAGACCAATCACCTCCGTGCTTTGATGAGCTCTCTTACCAAAGGTGAATTCGGCCCGTCTTTTGTCTCGATTAGAACCAGGCTAATATGATCAAGGGACTATCCCAACACACTGGAAACGATACAAGGTCCCAAAGGCCATGTCAGTTTCGGAGTGGATTCCGGACCTCGCTCGTCGCCTGGCTCAATTGGATGGGATTACGATGATGCAACAGTCTTTGTCCAACGTCGAAGTTTGGCTTGGCGGGCTGTTCTTCCCGGAGGCATACATTACGGCTACTCGGCAGGCTGTTGCTCATCGCAAGCGCTGGAGTCTGGAGATACTAAGTCTGCGATTAGACATTGGTCAAATGAACAACCCAGGCGCGTTCATCGTTGATGGTGAGCCCCAGGGAGTGGCCTTTTAGTTTCATATGTCTCATCATGCTGGCTCAGGTTTGACACTGGAGGGGGCTGCGTGGGACGCAGAATCTGGAAAGCTTGTACTGAACGACGGTGAGGCCGTTCATCTGAGCGCATCTCAGATCCGGTGGGTACAGGAAGAAGAGGATGCCGTTGACCAGAGCAACCTGGTGACACTGCCGGTCTACTTGAATAGCGACCGCAGTGACGTGATGTTCACGGTCGACCTGCCTTTTGATGACAGCTCAGCATCCCTGGTCGCGATGAGAGCAGTTTGTCTCAACGCTAGAGGTTAGAGGTTGGCGAGATGTTCGATTTTGTGATACCCGGAGGCACAATACCTACGACACATGCATGTAGCATTCGTGAACTATAATGACCATCCACGTCTGATGACCCCACCAGCGTTAGGTTGATCGCTCAAGGCGGATGAGAAGGCCACAGTCAGGATGAGACTGGTGCTAGAATACAATATACAGTGCGTGACCCGTGGCAATCTATGCTAATCTAGTTCTATCTAGTTCGCCTCCGCCTGGCGAATCTGACTTCCGCCAACAACTTCAAGTAACTTCCAGTCTACTTGAATGTTTTCTGCCGCAAATATCGCCCGAGCCCCTTCTGCGATAGCCTCGAAATTATGAGTTGCGAGAGCCAAGATCGTTGGCCCCGCCCCCGAGAGGCAGATGCCGAGCAGACCGGGATGGGTCTGCGGAGTAAGTGACGATGTCACTGCCGGCAGACCAGGAATCTGTGAACATCGCTGCTAAATCTCCCCGCACATGGACCGTCGACACGACAGAAGAAAGAGAAGACGTACGAGCGTCTTCCGGTACGGTTGATGGACACGATCCTTCATTGCCTCGTAGATGAGTTCGGGGTCCGGTGGTGACTGTCCGAGCGCGGTCGTCAGCACGGCGAGCCGCTGCAAGTTGAAAACCTAGCATTGCCAGCATCAGCAGAGATTCAGAGAGAGGGGGCAAACAGAGTACGTACCAGATCCTTTCGAGAGTACTCTGCGGGCAATACCTCTCTCGCTTTGGCGGTGCTCAGCTCGAATTGAGGTATGATCGCCACGGCTTTGATGGCGGGGCTCCAGCCGAAGCGAACAAAGTGTCCGATGCCAGACGGAGGCACGGGCGGGGACAATCCCCACTCTTCGCCCGCGTCGGGAGGGTACTCTGGCAGCACCTCCGACAGCGGTACCTGGGCTGCCTCGCTAGCTATGGGATCGAGTTCTCGGAGGTACGCTCCGACGAAACCGCCGACGAGCGCTGCCGTCACATTGTCCGGATGCCTCTCGACCATGAGCGCATAGTCGAGCATCCGTTCGCGCGACAGATCGAGTTTTCCGAGCGTGTTCCCGAGGAGCACGCCCGCGACGACGGCCGCGCCCGATGAGCCGAGGCCGCGACCAAAGGGTATCTGGTTGTCGGCATGGATGCTGACGAGCTCCAGCGGAAACGAGCGGTGATTGTTGCAGCGCAAGACGTAGAGCGCGACGCGGGTCATGAGATTCCGGTAGGGATCGAGAGGGACTTCCTCGGCCCCTTCACCCGAGTAGGTGATTTTTACGAGGTCAGCAGAGGGGGGTCCGAAGTTGACGGTGAGCGTCAAATACAGAGATAGGGAGAGCCCTACTACGTCGAAACCTGGACCGATGTTGGCAGAAGTCGCGGGGACTGTGATGATGACGGTGCTCCTCCGGTCGAGCATGATTAAAGAGCTGCTGTCGACTGTCGTGAGCAGAAGGTCAAGGATAGATGCAAGACACCTCCAGAAAGTCAGGGACAGCGTAGGGACCGACCGCAGCGAGAGGACAAAAGTAAAGCGAGGAGAGACCGAATGGCATGTCGATCATGTACCCGTATCAGGAAGGTAGACTGACTCGTCCCCCACAGTTTTTTGTTGCTCAAACAACCACACGGATCCACCTGCTACAAAACGAGTGTATCACTACAAGCGCGTCATTAAAAACATGATACTAATGTTAGCTAGTCGGAGGGTCGGTCAACGACTTTTCCAGTCAGCCCCAGATTAAAACGATGTAAAGCTAGCACGTCTCGGTGAGATTGCCCGCGCTGGGGGTCTGCGTAGGTGTGAAGGCAGGCACTGAGGACTGCAGGGATGCGGTCGCAGCCATGGTTGTGGTAGTGTTGGCACTCTGATCGGTATCAGCGACAGTCAACTAGAATCAAGAGACGTCAGATCGTCGACTCTTTCTCTGAAACGAAACTCAGGCTCACGTAGATTGCATCATCCGAAACACCACGCTGGGCCACCGGCAATGCCAGAGACTGGTGGTTCTTCGCAGCAGTGATAGTAAACATTCTGTATGTGCCCTTGGGGAGGCCACCAGTGACATTGGCATACAGATGGCCCCTGACGTCTGCTCTGCTGTTGAGCCCCACAAAGAAGGCAAATTTAGTTGGGTCCGTAGGGATAGTCTGGTGGAGCGATTGAAGGGCTTCAATGACGACATGTGAATGGCCCTGTATGAAGCCAGTGACTGGATCGAGTTGCTGAGGCGCTGCTAGGAAGCTTGACTCTGGGTTGACAAAATAGCCCGTTGCAAGGTTTCTGACAGCCAACGTGATTTGGAACGTGGCGTTCGCTGGGATGACAGCAAAGTTGACCGGCGTGACAAACTTGGTACTCGGCATGTTGGAAAAAGATGGGATGGCCCCCATCGGAGCAGGGTTGCAAGAACCGTTCTTAAGCTGCTGTCCGTTGGTGATGGGAAGCTCGGGTAGCGTAGCGCAAAAGTTGATAAAGTTGTTGGTGGATACGAGCGATGCGACTTCGCCAGCTTCTGAAGTGTTCGCGTTCAGTCCGTCTTGTGCAAAGCCCGTGGCGATCACAGAATATAGGAGTGTCAAGGAAGTCTGGACACTGCTCAAGTTGGTCGAGCCAGCATCAGACGGGGCTGTCGGGATTGCGGTGGACGATGGCGTGGCAAGAAAAGGAGTGACGGCTGCGTTGACAGTAGTGGTACCATTGGTTGCTCCAGTGGCGGCGATGCGCGCACTCCGTTCAGCTGGAGTCGTGCAGGTGATAGACGTCCCGGGTGAGTTCACCAGTGGCAGCGCTGCACAGCTAACAGTTGACGGGTTGTTTCTGTATCACGAGATGTGCTAACACAACTTACATCAATCCAGGATCACAAGCTGACATGACGTAGTATCCGTTGACGCATTGGGCAAACTTTCCGCCAACACAAGCATTCCCAGAGGTGCAGGAAGATACAACTGTCAACGACACGAACTGGTTGCTACAATAATGAATTAGAAACAGGCCGGGCGCAAGCAGAAATGAGATCGGGCTTGCTTGAGATTGATGGCATCTATGCCATTTTGCAGGCGGAAGCTACTTGATCGACGTTGTCTGAGGCTTGGGCGAGCAGAAGTGAGAGAGAAAAGCAAGAGAACAGAGAACGTGACGAGCCTCATAAGAATTTGGCAGTCAGGCAGTCAATGCCTTGGAAAGAAGGAACGAGGAGACGAGCCTTGTCGACGCGTTGTTATACATGATGGTGAACAGGCATTTCTCACCTTCAGCACTCAACGTGGAACAAGAGCGTACCATCCTTTGACCGTTCCCTTGACCACGCTTCACCGTTCCCGCAGATCCTCTTTGATCTGGACGGGTACTGACCGTCGCCTCGCACGTTTCGAATTCCTCACGTTACTTTCAGCACCCTCATTGACTCCACTCCTGGCGTTCTCGACACTTGGGATGCAATCCGCAAACAATATACCCATCTTCCCAGCAACATCGCCCACTTAACCCACGGGAGGAGACTGACGGACATCTTGCGCGAGCACTGCCAGATTACGGACGAGACAAAGCTCAAGGTGAGCTGATCCAATCCATCTACATCGCTCTTGGTACAAATCGGATCCGTAGGAAGAGATTTTGCGTTTCGAGCACCTTGTCGCCGACCAAAGGGATGGTCTTGGTCCCCGTGTCCTCAACGGGGCGCAGAAGCTGCTGAACAAGGTAACCGTAGAATCCGTTGACAACGCCGTCGTGGCTTCCCACACGAATACATGCAGCTCAGTGGGATCGCACCAGATAATTGAACCATCGTTGCGTCAGGTATCCATTCATCAGGAATTTTACAAATGTCTTATTCCGTCTTATACAGTTGCGGACAATGGACCCTGAAACCTCAGTCATTGACTACACCACACAGATGCCTCTCAGGAAGATGCCCAGAAACATCTCAGGCCTTCGTGGACAAGATATTGCAACGTTCTGAGTCAAGCCTCACGCTGCGGAGACATCCGAAAGTGCTCACCAGCGTGCGGAAAGGTCTACCCATGGAGCCCCCGGATGGCGCAGAGGAACATAGACGAAAGGGTTGAAATGGCAGGCTTTGGAGAGGGCGATGAAGTGGCCAAGAGATTTACGTTCGTGCTGTTGGTCCTGACTCTGTTGTCACCTAGCAGACACGTTTCGAGTCGTTTCCACTTACACCATGCGCTGCTCGTTGCTCCGCCCTTCACCGCACGTTCTCGCCGTCGTATTGGGGATATCATTCGCGATCGACACCTGTCGCTCTCCAACAAGCTTCTCGCCTCTTCGTCGCTGGCCATCCCACACCGTCTCCCGACACTGATCTGACGCTATCTGCAACGCTCTGGCAGTCTCTGCCGTACTCGGCACTTCGTGGCTCGACCTGCCAACATCTATCCGGCCTGGTAGCTCTGGACCTCGACATAGCGCGCTCGCCTTCTGGCATAACTGGTGCCATCTTCTGATCATCCTCATCATGCACCAACGCTCTCGACGCGTCCATCTCGGTCGTCTTGACTCCATCGTCAACGCCTGCACTACCACCACTCCGCTCCCCCTCGAGCTCGGGTACATTACTTCGATCTGCGGCTTCTGGCGGCTCATCAGGTAGTTTAGCAGGTACTGGGAGAGGTACGGGTACGTTGTCGTCATCTCGGGGGGTGGGCTGATTATTTTCGTTGACTCCGGTCACCAACCGCTCGCTTGCTCAACCTCTGCCGACCCGACGCCTGCACTCTTCTCCTCAATTCAGACGTTCGGGAGTATCCCTTCAACCTCCCAAGTGGCTCCCGCATCTGCGCTTTCGTGTGCGACGCTCCCGCCGCGTTCAATTTCAACATTGCTAATGGTCTCGCCAGCTGGCTCAACCTCAACATCGACGGGGTCTGGTCCGTGTGCCACCTCATCTGAGGGCTGCAGTGGCTTCATTAATCGATATTCCTCGCCGCCGTTCTCATCCGGCGCCTCTTCGACCTCTTGCGACCCTCTGGCTCCGGAGGGGCTTGGTCACATCCCAAGCCAGGCTATAGGCCTCTATGGGGCTTGGCTTCTAGGGCTTCAGGGCCTGAGGCCAGGCCAAGCACAGCACTACTCCTTGATTTTCTTGAAATATGGAAAGCATGATCTATCTAGCAATCTTCACAGTCATGTCATAGGTGCGCCCACATCTCCACCAATAAGAGGCATGGATTTAGCGCATCTAAGCTGCTGTAAGTCGTGCAGATGCAGATGCCGGCTGGCTAGGTCAGGCTGGCTGTCACATCACAATGTTGCCCGGAGCGGGCGCTGGCGATCACACGTTATCGGACGCGCTCGGTAACGCATCACGCGTCCGAC